>CM040238.1:122168923-122434355 GCA_022545495.1 Chrysanthemum lavandulifolium | reverse complement strand
AGCTTTATATGTTGATTTCACATTTACGTAATGTGGCGGGGTTAGTTACTACACTATTTAGTTCTTGCATCAATGGCGTATCTTTGTAAAAGCGTTTTGCCTGACTCGAACATCAATGACATTATATCTTTTTCGGAGGTGACCATTTTCTCCTTGTTACCACGATTTACCATTTAGTAACAATAAATACACATTTGAGCCCTCAATGTCTCTACTGGATAAAAAGAAAATGTTGTGCATTGTGAATAGATGTAACTATGGTCTTAAGAATCACTTTAACTAGGCGATTCAAACAAAAATCGTAAAATGTATACATTTTTTCACAGACTAAATATTTAAAGACCCGAATGTCTACACTTTTAGCATGTGAAAGATCTTTAAAGATCGGTTGTTAGCAACAAAATTATTTCATCGTTGAGTACCTTTTCAAACAAGTAGCCAATAGATTAATTCTCAAAATTACTTTAAATCATAATAACGGTATCCTAAAACCATCTATGCATCGAGGATAAATCCTATGAAGGGTGTCCATGTGAAAAGAAAGCTTGTTCGCATAGAAAAACATAACCACAACCATTTTGTTCACACTAGTACATGAAGGAGTTTGGATTACTTTCAACACTGCTTTCACCTGATGTTTAAGCTTTATACTGGATATATTTCTATGACCTTAAAATGCGGGCAATGTTATTGGTACATTAACTTAGATAATAATAGGTACCAACTTTAAATTTCAACCTATAGTCACATGTGAAGAAAAAGTAAACATTTTCATCAAAAACCTAATGTGCATTAAAAAATAGCACACGTGAAGAACAACTATACATTTATTGAGACCTATAGTGTGTGAAGAAAAACTATCGTTTCATCAAATTCCTAATGCATGATAAAAAAAAAATAGCACATGTGAAAAAAACTATACATTTCATCAAACACCTAATGTGCATTAAAAAACAATAGCACATGTGAAGAAAAACTATACATTCAACGTATAGTCACATGTGAAGAAAAATTATATATTTCATCAAACACCTAATGAGCAATAAAAAAAAATAGCACATGTGAAGAAAAACTACACATTTCATCAAAAACCTAATGTCCATTAAAAAAAATAGCACATGTGAAGAAGAACTACACATTTCATCAAACACCTAATGGGCATTAAAAAAAATTGCACATGTGAAGAGAAACTATACATTTCAGCCAACATATAGTCACATGTGAAGAAAAACTATACAATTCATCAAACACCTAATGCGCAATAAAAAAATAGCATGTGTGAAGAAAAACTACACATTTCATCAAACACCTAATGGGCATTAAAAAGATTGCACATGTGAAGAAAAACTACACATTTCATCAAACACCTAATTTGCATTATTAAGCAATGGGCACATAGTTCAACTCAAACCAAATGGTAAAAATTCAATTAGTGAAAGATGCAACATTCGCGGAAACAAAACATTCGCACTTGTCTCCATGCTCTAGTTGGCCGACTCCTTGCAGACTAGCCTCATTTCCGCCATTAAGCAAGACTACGTAATGCTTCATACTATTCTTGAAATATGGTTGTTGTTATCTTCTTTCAATTTATTTAATTCAATTCATCATCTATTGAAAATGCAAATGCAAATACCTATCGGATCATTGACATGTCCATCGATCGCCCATTACTCAAATTCATTCTCAAGCTTGTTGATCTAGGCGGCTCTGTCAAAGATTAATTTGTACCTACCTGATCCTTTTATTCATCGAGTATCACAACTTCTTATAATGATAATGAATGCTCCTTTTGCGAGTCCAACCTTAAATGCTCAAGTGAACAAAGTGCGCTCCTTGAGACTAATTTTTATTAAATCTTACTATTTCCATCAACATTCCTATTACATTTGTCTTATTCTTGCCAATTGCATTCATTCGACTTACTATGTTTCATTCGGTTATCCGATTGACGGAGTCTAATCACTAATGACATGAAAGAGACATCATCATACGTGGTAAGATGTCGCAATAACTTACTATGTTTCATTCTCTTGTGGTTTTCCTACCACCGATATATCTAGGAAGCAAGCAACAGGTGGAAGATGGTGTATAAAATCGACAATGACCAAAAAGAACCTTTGATGGTCTATTGTTATCAAGGTAAATCACATGCTCACTTATATTCATTCCTTTTATTCATGGCTATTAAAAGCTGGTTTAGATTCCTTAAATGTCATTAGGGCATGTAGCTTTATTTGGTGTATATCAAGTACAATTTATTAAACAATCATGTTCTCCTAACTAGCTATTCTATATTTCTTTACATCCAGCCAAAGTGTCAAGTGGACTTTACTACTAAAATGTTTATGTTTTCGATAAAATAAAAAATTAAAAAAATACATGTTAGAACACTCTTACGCCTCTTTCACTCCACGGTGGTCCTTTAAACTGACTCGAAGAAAAATGTCGTTGTCTCGAGAAAAGAAGAAAGTAGCTTGTTGCGTAAACATAAACTCTTCTTTCTTCGTGGTTTCTTTAATTCTGATATAATGTAAATAGTGTTGATGGGTGTATGTACATTGTTGATCACGTTATCGCTCGTTTGTGGTTCATGTCGAGATAGTACTCTCGTCCCATCGGTATGTGTTTTAGATTCTTGTTGAGGTGTGGAATCGTTGTATCCATTCGATTCGGCAAAGGATCGAATTATCTGCTGGTGCATCACGATCATACATGGTGGTGCATGAAGGTGAAGCCTAATTAGATGATATGTGATAGATGATGATTTAAGTTATTTTAGAATATATTCGTGCGTGAAAGGTATGAGCAATGATTAAAGCTTTGATGTATTTTTTATACTAAAAGTGCAAAAATAGGAGATATTGATGTTTAATAGACCAATATTTTAGTTTTGTAGTAATATATATCTTCGCGCGTGAAAATTATGAGCAATGATTGAAGCTTTAACCTTACAAGCGTACCTTTTATAATAGAAATGTAAGTATAGGAGATATTAATATTTAATAGACGGTTATTTAAGTTTTGTAAGAATATTTTCACACGTGAAAATTATAAGTAATGATTGAAGCTTTGATTTTACTAGCATATTTTCCATACTAGAAGTGCAAATATAGGAGATATTAATGTTTAATATACGGTTATTTAATTTTTATAAGAATATTTTCATATGTGAAAACTATGAGCAAGGATTGAATCTTAGATTATACTAACATATTTTTTATACTAGAAATGCAAAAATAAGAGATGATGTTTAATAGACGATTATTTAAGTTTTCTAAGAATATTTTCACATGTGAAAATTATGAGCAAGAATTGAATATTTGATCTTATTGGCATATTTTTATATCAGAAGTGAAAAAATAGGATGCATTAATGTTTGATGATTATTTAATTTTGTAAGAATATCTTCACATGTGAAAATTATTAGCAAGGATTGAAGTTTTTAAGAATATCTTCACAACTTGGTTACATGTGAAAATATTTATGTAGTAGCTTTTTAAGATCGTAAAAACTTAGTTACATGTGAAAATGTTGTCTGTAACATGGTCGGATGTGAATATATATATATATATATATATATATATATATATATATATATATATATATGTATGTGTAGCTTTTAAGATTTGTGAACAACTATTATGTGAAAATATATGTTTTCATCTCGTAGCTTATTATATGAGTAACTTGAAAATATATTTTCACATGTGAAAATATATCTCGTAATTTGATCACATGCGAAACTATATGTCTATTAAACACTAAGATCGTTAATAACTTGGTCACATGTGAAAATATAAGTCTCGTAGCTTTTTAAGGCGTGAACAACTTTTCACATTTGAAAATATATGTTTATGTCTCGTAGCTTATTAAGATGCACGAACAAGTTGGTCGCGTGTGAAATATGTCTTGTATATTATAATGATGCATGAATAATTTGGTCACATGTGAAAATATATATCCGGTACATATTAAGATCGTGAACTACTTAGTCGCATATGAAACTATATGTCTAATAACTTGCTCACATGTGAAATATATGGCTCGTAGCTTTTTAGGGATGTGAACAACTTGGGCGCATATTTAAGCTGTATGTTTCGATGTCTCTTAGATTTTAAAGATGTGAACAACTTGTGCACGTGAAAATATATGTTCATGTATAAATGTTCGTATGTACTAGTCAACAAAGTTTTTCACACGTGAAGAAAAGGTATATGATCATCTATAAATATAAGTTTATTTACTAGTGTTTATTCACATGCGAAGAAAAAAGTATTCCATGCTTATGTATAATTGTACGTGTATTTATTATTGAATAAAAGTTTATTCGCCGCGGAAAGAAAAAGTATATTATCATGTATTATTATCGTTTATTACTAGTGAAGAAAGTTTATTCACTCGTGAAAGAAAAGGCATATGCTCATTAATAAATGTCGGTGTATTTCCTAGTGTTCATTCACACGTGAAGGAAAAAAAACATATGAAAAAATATATATTATAATTTAATATGTATAAATGTGTGTGCGCTTACTAGTATGCACACACGAAAAAAAATCGTATATGCTCATATGTATAAATGTACATTTATTTATGGTGTTTATTCACAGGCGAAGGAAAAGGTACAATGTATAAATGCACGTTTATTTATTAGTGTTTATTGGAAAAGGTACAATGTGTAAATGCACGTTTATTTATTAGTGTTTATTCACACATGAAGAAAAGAATATATGTTTATGTATAAATTTACGTGTATCTACTAGTGAAATTTTTTTATTAACACGCGAAGAAAAAAGTATACGTGCATGTGAAAAATTATTCATTAGTATGTATCTGGGGTCGGATGGGTCTCTTGCTTTGTTTCTACAAATTTAAGATTTTCGTTTCTCTCGGCCTCTTATTTGTCGAGTAAAACTTTTCTTTCATGGCTTGCATAATCGCTTCATAACATGGCATATATTAGACTTTTAACATGGCACTGCTACATCACAACAAATAATAGGTGCAAGATCCCAAAAACCGGTGGATAATTGAGCGTTCTACTTGGTGAGTACACAAGCGAGAACAACCTAGCGATTTACTATTGGTGTTCAAGAACAAGAAAAACACTAATCTAATCAACTCGTTTACGCTAAAAAAAAAAAAAAAAAAAAAAAAAAACCACGATGATATTTTGTTGGCACCTCACATTGGCGTTTCTTGATGCTTAATGGTTCCAAGATCAACCACGCATAACCCCGACCATGTCCTTTCGAGACACACAAGTAAATATAGAGTTAGTTTAAGCAAAATCGGTTTTGCTAAACTAAAATAACTTGTTTAAGTAAAATATAAGCAGGTTTATTCAAGTAATATCTCATCTCTGTCGAGCGAATGGGTAACTACTATAGTAACAAGAATGGGTAAAACATATTAAGTCGAATAAGTTTCAAAGTTGCCCAAGTGTATTTTAATGCATGAAACATCCTAAATCATTCTATTCAAAAGCTATTATTAAAATACCAAAAAAAAAATCATCATGGTTGACATGATTGATTGTTCATAAAAAGCAAGATTTTCGACAGAATGTCATTCAGGTCAACCTGGACCGTTCAGCGTATACCGTTTAAAAAAAAAAAAGGTTGACAATTATAAAATAGCAATTTTGTCCTTCACACAAGAAGAGTTGAATAAAACCGAATCAACCAACACTGGGCGGAGGTTGACCACGGTCCATTGATGATAGATCGAATTGACTTTTGGTAGGCCTCTGAAGGATGGCAATAAGTTCTTTAACCGTCGGCATTTAGTGCGATGAAAGAAAGTGTAGGTTGTCCTCGGCTCTTCTGTTCGACCAATCCTATGAACATAATCTTCATATGAACCCAGTGGTGAAATTCATCATAACAATGTAGCCTACAGAAATACATGAATAGGTCATTACAATACTTTACGGTTTCCGGTTATGCATGTAATGATTTAGAAAAAGCAAAAAGTAAAAAATAAAAATAAAAATAACCCCATTATTTATGTCAAAAATACCTGAACATAAGGTGAATAGAATCTTACTATGTCATCGATGGTGTAATTACATCCATGTTAAATTGTCACTCTTAGCCCATACAACCTGAGTTTCTTGCTTTGTGTCCTCTTGACTGCAATTAGTCTAAAGTTAGATAGAAAGAATGCATGTGCAAGCAGTTATGTTCACAACTTAGGCTTTCATAATTAGAAACATGCAGACATGAGCGCAGGGTGTACACAGTGTGAATGTGACCTTTATGATGTCACCATGATGAATACCGCCAATGAGTAAGTTTGCGATTTATATACATATCGTCAACAAAATCGAGAAGTAAGGGTATTTGCGAAAATAAATGAAGACTACTATGAGAAGAATATCGTGTGCAAGCCCTTACTCATATATTGGAGCCCAACTTTTGCATCCACAACCACATACGAGGCGGAACTTGAAACCAAGCTGTAGAACACATGAATTCGTATACATGTAAGTAACAAAAATGAGAAAGGCGCCAAATGCATCATTATTTTGGTTAGACAATATTAAGCAGCTGGCAACGTGAGTAAGTATATATCGATTAAGAAAATGATGGGCGTTATTATACCTTAGGCGCATCTTCAATGTAGAACGACCACATCATGAGTAGCATCCAACTCTTTTTCTGCGGTAAGAAGCTAAAATATACTCTTATTCAACGCTAAACTTACATAATGGCACTTATCGAGAGGCAGAGGTAGTGGAAAGAAAATGTTGGTACTAATATCACACCAGATAATTCAATAGCGCCTAACATATGAAGCAAGAAAGCCTCACCTCCTATATGGTATAACTCTAAGGGATGTTTGGCTTAAGCTTTTCCACAAAACCTTCAAAAAACAACTTCCACTTATCTCTCAATTTTCCTCCTAAATAAGTTAATATCCCCACAAAATTAACCTTATCTAAACACTCTCAAATGGCTCATCACGTTAACTTTATTAAAACATAAAATAAGCTTATCCAGGACGTACCATATATCTACAATAAATTATTATGTCTCAGTTCTAACAAATTGCAAAAAGCTCTCTCCTTGTTTAAAAGTTAAAAGAACCAAAATTAGTAGAAGAATCCGAGTGAACAAAATTAGTAGAAGAATCAAAGTTAAAGCTCTCAACTTTGAGGCGGCATACCTACCTTGTCCACATCATCACACTTTATAGCTTTAAAGATATTTTCAATCTCAAGAATCACTTTCAAGGCCGATATTGGTAAGTCCATAATCATGAAGTGCCTACAGTGTGAATTACCCACTTTGTACTATGATGTCTTCAATCATCCTCTAGGGTAACTATGAGTTTGATCAATGAGGTTAACGAATATTGGTGGATTTTATTTAGCCAAGATTCAATCGTCGGTATAAATGGAAAGGCATGACATTGACCTGCTCTAAATCACCCAAGCGTCTAAAGATTTTAAGACCAATGACACAAGGGATGATGAAATTCCTATGTAGCCCCATTTCCTTTGGGCCTTGTTTTGAATGTAATTTGAAAAGCAGTTGGCGATTACGCATCGATTTTCTCTTGGATCAACTTAAATTGCAATGTAAAAGGCGAGCACCTTCTATTTGTTGTAACGGATCATCGACCTTGACATATCGAGTAGATCAATGGCGACCTTGAATCGGTAAAAATCCGATACCACTAGATACCAAGACACTAATTGATCTTTGAGCTAAATAATTGTTACTTGAAACTAAATGAAGAAAGTGATGGCAAATCGAGTGGCAATATATTGTAGGTTTCCACAAACAAGCTTTGCATTGTACAAGGTATCGTTTTGAATACTGGGTGAGAAAGACAAGGTCCTTGGAACCACTTGAAGGAGTGCTAATCTCTCTTATAAGTTTCATTTATCTTAAGACTTGATTATGATTGTTAGGAATTAGAAATTCCAGGTATTAAAAGTCGGTGCTTTCAGTATATGTAATCGTTAGAAAGCTTCGTAGTCGTAGTTCTTTTAAGTTAAGTAGTAACTAGTTAAGTAACAAGTGGAGGACAGACGGGTCTTTACCATTGTATGCTGATCCGGCCCGGGTGTGTGGCGATTATGTAAGACTATAAATACTCTCTACCTCCCGATGTAGAGTTGGAGCTCATAATAATATCTTTCACTTTCTCCACTCAGTTCTAAACCTCTAACTTTCTCTCTCTGGAATTCCATCTATCGCCACTTTGTGTTATGGTTTGATGTGTATGAAAACTAATATCTTCAATTGGTATCAGAGAGCCATGGTTAGATCATATCTTGCACATCTTGGGATTTCTAGTGGTTTTAGGTGGTTTTGAGTTTGAAAAAGTTTAGTGGTTTTGCATCATTTGGTTGATTTCTTGTGTTAAAGCTTGGATTTTGTTAGTACTTTTATGTTTAGAATCATCATAAGTGTTTGGTTTCATTTGGTAGCTTGAATCATCTTGGTTGGGTTGTTTTTGGATTGAAAAGTGATGTTTATGTGGTTTTTCTAGCTAGCGACTTAACTCGCGGATTACTTTCTTAATAGCGACTTGCTTTACAAATTTTTGTTGATTCTGAGTTTAAGTCCTAGCGACTTAGATCTAGCGAGTTCTGATGCAAGTAGTGGACTCTCCACTCACGATTAGCGACTTGGTAGTAGCGATTTGGTCCGTGTGAGTTGCTCTTTAGCGACTTGTATCTTTAGCGACTTGAGTGGCAATTCTTGCCAAAATTTTGCTAGCGACTTGAGGCCTGCGAGTTACTATAGCGACTTGCATTTGGCTAGCGACTTGGGATTATATGCGACTTAGTGGTGTAGCGAATTAAGTGTTAGCGACTTAGTGCATTATCTTAGCGACTTGGTGATTGTTTACGGTTTTCTCTTGATTTAGTAAAATCCAGTGAAAGAATCTATTTCGGTTTAATCATAGAGTTATAAAATCCGTATAATCTGTTAACATGTCTACCAGCGTTCTACTATCATCTCCTTTGTTGTAGGGATGTTCAGCGGTGGCTCGGATACTCGTCCCGTGCTTGGCCAGGCCGACTACGATTCTTGGGCTCAGCGAATCAGTTGTATTGCCTTGGAAAGGAAAATGGTGTCAACATCCTCAAATCCATTGATGAAGGACCATATCGAGTTGAGGCGACTAGAGACATACTTGATACTAATGAAGATGGTACTCTGTTTACGGAATGAGCCGGACCTAAGATGTATGATGAGCTTGATGATAAGGATAAAGAGATTCGATCTTGATATCGGGGCTTGAACATTGTTCTTCAAGGTCTTCCTAAAGACATCTACAAGGTGATCAATCATGCTGCGATGCAAAAGCGGTTTGGGATAATGTTAAGATGCTTCTCTCGGGTTGAATTAACTATGGAAGGCGGAGAATCGACTCTATGAAAATTTGAGCACTTCAAGATGAAACGGATGAGAATGTCTATGAGTACTATGTGAGTTTCATAAGTTAGTGAATGACATGAGGAACATCGAATGACTATGCCTAACATTAATTTGAACTCAAAATTTGTGAACAACATGAATCCCGAATGGCACAAGTTTGTCACAGCTGTGAAGCTCACTAAAGTTGAAGAATACAAACTATGAGCAACTCATGCCTTCCTCCTTGGAATGAGAGACATGCTATGTTTGAAAAATTGATTCTCAATCGGTTCAAAACCAACGAGGGAGAGACAAGCTCGTCTAATGACTCAGCGACTTTCTACTCGAACATCAGAATCACAACAAAGCATCACAAGTCATACCGCTTGGGTAATGGTAATCACAAACTCATTCTGATCCTATGTTCAAACAAGGCGATCTTTGATGCACACGTGGGTAACTTCATTAATCAACTAGCTCTTCTCATTAGTCAAAACATGAATTCTCTCACAAACCAACAACAACCTCGAGCAGCATCTAACCCAGCAATCAAGCCCTTTGTTAAGATGGGAGGATCGTGGTGCAACCGATTCGGGAAAGGCAGTATGATCGGGGAAGAGGCGGGCGGGAGAGGTTATGTTGGCAGCGAGTCGAGGAAGGAATGGTAACCAAGGTCAAGCTAAGCTAATCAAATGTTATAGCTGTGGTGGTGAGGACACATTGCAGGAACAACACATCTCCAAGCGTCCACGAATCTTGATTACTTGAGAGATAAGATCTTGGCTGGCGCTGGCTCGGGACAATGGTCTTTGCTCTGGATGAAGAGGAATTGTTGTTTCTTCTTGAGGGCAATGCCAAGACCTATGATCACGAGATGTAGATGAAGCGACCTATTCGGAGATAGGTCACAATCATCGAGAATGCCTTTTAAGTCATTGTTGTGATGCATCGACTCACGATGTGGATGATGGACCCTCGACACTTTAATTTTATGGCTAGCATTTCTCGATGGTTTCTCCCAAGGTCTCTTCTTACCACTCATTGGCCCATCCATGACAAGCTCATCTCGGAGGTATTAAAACTATCGATGATCTTGATGTGCAGCAGATGCATGACCAAGTACAATCAAGCTGAAACTATTGAATCAAATATTGAAAATATGGGTAATATCGATATTGTCCCTTATGATCAATATGTGAAACAAAGTGAAAGTGAAGTTGTACCAAGTGATGCATCTTCTGGATCAACAATGACTATGTTTTGATGAATACTTGCATGTGCCCCAGATGATTACGTAAATTACAACTAAATGCCTATAAAACGTGTTGCTATTTATGAACAACGTGCTAAATTTGAGTTGACCACTCGTGAGCGGGGAAATGGATGACCAAGTGCGTGCGATAATTAGAAAAGTAAGTTTAGAGAAGAAGTATTGAAACAAAATTAAATTCCTTGCAAGAAAAACTTTCTAAAGCATTAAGCAAAAACAAGAACTTCGAAAATGTGAAAATGCTTAAGCAAGAATTTAATGCAAAGGAATCAAAACTCTTGAGAGATTTTTCTAATCGAAAACTTTGAAAAACAAACTTGAAAACAAGTTGTACATACAAAACACCATTCAGTTGCTCACATGGTCACTAAACGCCGAGTCTTAGCGATAAGCATAGCATTCCCCTTGTTGAGAACGAATCCGGAGGTAATTAAAAAGGCTAGAAATGCTCATAAGGTGCTTTATGATGGTAATGAAATCCTTAAGCCTAGGCGGAAACCTAGTTGCGTTGAGTGCTGGGAAGATAAGAAATCAAATGAAATCACTAGGGAAAAATGAATAAGAAACAAAATGATCCCAAATGCAAAGAAAAAAAAATAATTATCACTCCTCGTGACTACAAGAAGAAAAGCTGGTTCCTTGAGCAAGTTTAAGCCTCGAGACATTGTTGACTCCCGAACAAGTCTTTTGGAAAAAGGATTTAGATAAGCGGAAAGCGGAAAGTATTGTTGAAACAAACCCTCCACTGGAAAATGCCTAGGCATTGTGTATCCTCTAATACACCAATGCATCTTGTACCTAGAACAATTGCCACCAAAAGCAAGACATTAATTAGCCAATCGTTATATTTCAACTATTTGTTGATTTTGAGAAAACTTGCAAGAAAAGGATCACCATTTGGTATAAGCGAAGGAGAAAGGGTTTGAACAAATGAAAGAATGTTATTTAGCGAGGTCATACCTTTCTTTAAACTTGAAATATCACTTTGAGTCTTAAAAGGGGTAGAAAGCGATATCAAGGAATGGAAAGGAATTTGATGCAATGGTAGTTGAAGTTAGTGATTATGGCGTCACTCAAAATATAATGAGATTGAGAGGAAGAACTTGCATACCTTAAATGAGACTCTTATTCTTTGAATGTATTGCTCGAGATATTTTTTCAACTTTGCTTAATTGCTCTATTAATGTTTCCCAATTTCATGAACTATCTCTTGCCACTGAAAGTCTCTCATGATCGTGTCATTGAGCTTGAAAAACTAATTCTAAACTAAGCGAGAAAATTGGAATTTGGATGATCGCGACAATTTGGTTAAACATTTTTCTAAACTAGAAGTTGAGCATTTTAATTTACAAGCTGAAATATCAACATCTTAAAGAAAATGTCAAAACTTCAAATATCAAGACATCATCGGATGCTCGAGTTTGATCACGGTTTTCAAATTAACAAAGCGTGATGAGCAGATTCAAGCTCGGTGCAACACGATCGAGAAAGTTGAAAGCGAATCTCCGATTAAAGGTCGAAGCGAACAATATGACGGGCTCCCAAATACCTCCTCCTTTGGATTCTCGAATTCTCAAGCGTTTCATCTTCAAAACCTAGTAAATGCTTTACAAGGAAAGCGAAATTTTCTAGAAGAAAATGAAAAGGTTAGCGTCATTTCAATGAGTTATTTGAATCAATTAAAGTCACTCGTAACAAAAACAACGAACAAATAGCTTCATTGCAAAAAGAAATTGAGAATCTGAAGAGTCGGGTAAAAGGAAAATGCCAATGACCAATGGGAGAATGGTGGATCAAGGTTCGCTCTTGTAATAAATATGCTTTATGCATGACTTATGCCTCCTCATCCAGGAACAACAAACTTGCTATTCAAACATACTTCTCATCCCTTAAGGATTGCCTAGAATGTCTGCGTGAGATTGTTGAAGATGATAAGTTAGAAGCCTCATGATAATGCAATTGGACATGCGTGCTTATATGCAAAACGATCTGAAATCTTAGAATGCTTGATACAATATGCCCAAAGTCATTGGGTGAGAGAGTTAACCCTCTGATTCCATGCTCGATGCCTAATGCCAAGTATGATATGCACTCGATTCCCAATCTTTTGAATGTGAACCGTAGTGTGCCCTAAGTAGTTCGATTCTAGATGCATCGATGCTAGAAAGAGAACTTCAGTGTGCCTTCTAGGAGTACAAATCTACGGTACCTCTAGTTTTAAGAAAGTGAACCTTAGGGTGCCTTCATGTAGTTCGGATCAGAGCATCTAAGCAGGTAATGCTGAGTAGTAAAACCAACTAATGTTCCCATTCCTACAGAGAGTGTCGGTGACATTAAAGGGAGGCGGTCAGTCTCGAAGACAATACAGGAATGATAGGACCTCATGAGCTAAGAATGTTCCTTTGGAAAAATAGAAGAACAATCTAGGAACTTTAAGTTTGAATCGAATAAAGCAGATCGTGTTGATTCTAGTATTAGCCATGCGTCTTGTAATTAATTGATTACGATACTATTGCAAACCTTGTATTGATATGCTTGAATTATGTCTCTAATCATGAATGTGATGTTAATGTTACGCCTAATAATGTTAATTGTCCGGTTAATATTGTTAATGCTAAATTTCATGCTAAGAAGGCTAAAAGGCAAAAGCGAAAGAAAGTTGAAAGCGGTGGAAACCGCAGGAAGAACATTCGATGAAATTAGGCTTTTATTGGATACACATTGGTCATAAGACTAATCGAGATAATGCCCACTAGAAAATGGATGCCTCTTGGTAGAACTATTCCTTGAAGTGATCACACTATGAGCAGGGCTATCTGGGACACTAATCTTGCATCTATTCACAATGATCCCATTGCCTCGCTACGATATGAATGCTTCTATTTACGTGTGGGTGTTCCAAACATTATTACTAACCAAATGGAACCCATTCTTGCATGGGATCCCAAATATCCGATTATCCATTCTTATGCGTGTTCAGCTGCAGATTGTTCAAATCGTTACGTGGTACTACTGGACTCGGTACATTCAAACATATATTTGGAGACGGTCGCGGCTCATGAACTTCGTGAGCAAATTCATCGGGGTTATTAGATTTAGTAATGATCATTTCG
The DNA here is from genome assembly GCA_022545495.1 of Chrysanthemum lavandulifolium. Classification (NCBI taxonomy): domain Eukaryota; kingdom Viridiplantae; phylum Streptophyta; class Magnoliopsida; order Asterales; family Asteraceae; genus Chrysanthemum; species Chrysanthemum lavandulifolium. The sequence goes on along the minus strand of CM040238.1, from coordinate 122,420,592 downwards.
GTGCTATTATGGGTTATGGAGATTATGTTGTTGGTGATAGTGTCATCTCTAGAGTTTACTATGTGGAAGGTTTGGGTCATAATCATTTCTCTGTTGGTCGATTCATGATTACGATCTAGAAGTAGCCTTGAGGAAAACATACACCTTTGTTAGAGATCTTAATGGTAAGGATGCATTAAAAGGAACTCGTGGCTCAAATCTTTACCATCTCTATCGATGACATGATGAGGGCTTCTCAATCTGCTTGTTATCTAAGGCTTCAAAACAAAGTCATGGTTATGGCATCGTCGTCTCAATCACTTGAACTTGGCACCATCAGCGATCTTTCGAGAAAGGACTTAGTTGTAGGTTTACCTAGACTAAAGTATGAAAAGGATCATCTTTGTTGACATGCCAATTGGGTAAAGCAAAAAGTTTGCCCATGAGCGAACCTACTAACTACTGTCGCGAAGTTCTTCGTATGATTCATATGGATTTATGTGGACCAATGAGGGTGCGAGAATATCTTTGGGAAGAAATATGTGTTAGTTGTGGTTGATGATTACTCTAGATTCACAGGTCAAGTTCTTAAGGACAAAGGATGAAACTCACGATATCATCATCAAACTCGTCAAGCAGTGCTGCGAGTTCGACTTAACAAAGCTGTCGAGGTGTCGAGCAGACAATGGGCGGGTTTGTCAACAAACAACAGTGAATTCTATGAAAGCGTTGGAATCGACCATCGAAAAGTGTTCCACGAACCCCTCAGCGAGCGGTGTAGTTGAAAGGAAATCGTACTCTTGTTGAAGCTTGCTAGAACAATGCTTATCTACTCGAAAGGTTCCAATGTTTCTGGGATTTGAAGCAATTGCCGCATCTACACACAAAATCGTTCACGATTCACCTTTGTTCATGGAAAAACTCCATATGAACTTGTCCAACGAAAACCTAATCTATCTTTCCTTCGTGTGTTTGGTGCATTGTCTTTATCCAACTAATGAGGGTCGAACTTAAGCGAACTTAGGGCTAAAGGCGACATTGGAGTATTTGTAGGATATGCGCCAAACAAAAGGATCTAGAATCTACAACAAAAGAACCGAAATATCATGGAAACAATTCATATTACGTTTGATGGTGGACCAGGTCAAATGGCTCTGGACACTCCGCTCGGGACCAGCGACTTCAAAGCAGTCCATTGGTTCATCCCTTGTTCCAAACTCTTCTCAAGAAACTCCATATGTACCTCTGTCGAAGATGATGTAAAGAAATTGTTTGATCCTATGTTTGATGGCTATATGATTCAATTACTAATGAGGTGTTGATCCACTGTGGAGGATGCTCATATTCCGATGAATGAAGTCAATCCTCGGTCTCGATATCTTTAAGTCAAGAAGCACTGCTGCTTGATCCTTGATCTCATCAACAAATCATCATTCTTGAATGTACATCATGGAAATGTTTACGGCATCAATGATGAAGTTAATTCATTTGCTACTCCACGAAGATGCTCCATTTGAAAACATATTTGCTACTCACGAATCATCATCGAGAACCATCTTCTTGAGGAGACATCGACTCGACTACCTCGGTTCTCGACAAGCTGCCGCATAGACACCTCGGAAAATGGACTCACGATCATCCATTAGACAACATCATTAAATCCCTCTCGTCTGTATCAACACGGAAACAACTCGCATGACCGATGCCTTATGGTGCTTCTTGACTCCGTACTATCTAAGATCGAACCAAAAGATGTTAAAGCGCCATGAATGAAGATAATTTGGTTCAATGCCATGCAAGATGAAATTCATGAGTTTGATCGTCTTGATGTATGGGAGTTAGTACACCTCCAGGAGCTGTCTATGATTATAGCTCTTAAATGGATCTTCAAAGTGAAACTTGATGAGCATGGTGATGTGTTGAAGAACAAGGCTCGATTAGTTGCTAAAGGATACCGTCGAGGAGGTATTGACTTTGAAGAATCTTTTGCTCATGTTGCTCGAATCGAGGCAATCGAGAATCTTTTTGGCTAATCTTGCTAGTAAGAACATGGTAGTCTGTCGGATGGATGTGAAGATGGCATTTACGAGCGGAGATCTTAAAGAAGTCGTCTCGTCGGCCAACTGAAGGATTTGTGAATCAAGAGCATCTATTCGCGTTTATCGTTTGAAGAAGGCTCTTTACGGTTTAAAGCAAGCTCGAGGGCATGGTATGATACCTTGTCAAAGTTTCTTCTATCGGCGGATTCATCAAAGGAAGCGATTGATCCTACATTGTTCACCGAGTCGGGGCAAACATTTAATTCATGTTCAAATTTATGTTGATGATATTATTTTGCCTTAGCGGACCCAATGGAATGTGATCGTTTTCAAATGAAATGAGTTCAAAGTTTCAAATGTCAATGATGGGACAAATGTCATTTTCTTGGGATTACAAATTTACAAAGTCCGGAGGCATTTTATAAATCAATCTAAATATACACTGAGAGATTTTAAAGAAATTTGGATTTGATTCAAGTGACCTGTTGACACCCCATGATTGACCGAACCAAACTAGATGAGGACCACTCGGGGATCATGATTGACCAAGCGAAATATCGTAGTATGATTGGATCCACGATGTACCTCATTGCTAGTAGACCAGACATCTTGTTCATTGTTTGCATGTGCTAGATACGAGGCTAAGCCTAATAAAAAGCACCTTGAAGCGAGTTAAGCGGGTCTTCGGTATCTCAAGGAACCATCAATATGGGTCTTTGGTGCCGAAGGACACCGGTATGTCACTAACGGACTATCGAGATCTTGATCATGCGGGTTGTCAAGATACACGTCGAAATGCGTCGGAGGTGCTCGGTTTTTGGGTGATAAGCTTGTGGTGGTCTTCAAAGCAAATGAGTACTTCTATTTCCTCTCTGGAGAGATTTGAATACATAGCCGTGTCATCTGTTGTGCTCAAATCTTATGGATGAGATCTCGATTATCGACTATGGCTTTGTATTCAACAAAATCTACATCTTTGTGATAATAAAAGTGCTATTGCTCTCTCGTACAACAATGTTCAACACTCGAGAGCAAAGCATATCGACATTCGACATCATTTCATCGGGAACAAGTAGAAAAAGGTGTGGTGGAACTCATTTTGTGAGTGCGAATACGGGTTAGTGACATCTTCACCAGCTCTTCGAGAGCGTTTGAGTTTATTCTTCCACGACTTGGCGAAAAGCCTTCAACGAAACACTCAAGCGTCTTGGGAGGAAGGCGAGGAGTAAGGTCTATCTTCATCTATCTCTTGTAAATATTTATTCGAAAAACAAAATAGAAAATTATAAAACTTTCAAAATCCATAAAATACGAAAAATTGAAAAATCTTCAAAAATATTGTCATTTTGTCATGTTTCTCTCGATTCGATAATATCTACGGTCTTGATGTTTGTCATTCAAAGAATGACCACGGGACTTTAGATGTTGTTCGATTTTATATATAAAAAATAAAAATAAAAAAATAATAATAAAAAATAAAAATTTGGGAGAAAGAGAAACAATGGTTTATTGTCATTTTCGAGCGATAACCGGTTTTAAAAGAAAAACGAGCCATGTTTTACCATGTTTTCAAATTCCATGCTACGATTCTATAAACATTTATCTTGAAAACCAAATGCTTTGAAAAAATAACTCGGTCTCTATTTTGATAATCATCGGGACTTATATGTCAAAATCTCATCTCTCGATCAACAACCTATGTCATTGATTGAGGGAGAATAATTTCAATTAAATTAAAAAGTTATTTGGCATTAAATTGTTTTCAAAAGATATACATGCATGTTTTATCAATGGGTTTAAAGTCTTAAAATCGATCCTTATCGATTCAAGCTTTCATAATCAAGTCACAATTCTCCTTAAAGCTTTCAAAATCAATTTAAATCTATAAGAGATCACAAATCTCAAATGATTTGATAATTGTGATCGGGGAGAATGTGTGATTTAAATTAGTTAAGCGATAATTGGTAAATGGTTTTATAAGAATGTACATCTTGTCCTTCCGCATGTGACAAAGCGATTTCAAGTTTTCAATGCACATGTTGAGGGGAGCATCTATCTTAAACCTTTGATTTGAATCGTGATCATTTATCCGATATGCGAGGTTCCTACAGTATGTGCAAAACTCTTTTCAAACCTCGAGGCACATATTGAGGGAACAAATTATGGAAACCTCATCCTTCCGGAAATGCTATATCTACTTGATTTGATGTGGGAAGTGATGTTGATATCTTTAGAAAATGGTAATCAAAGTTAATTCTTTCTCTTGCCTCCGTGTGCAAAAATTTCAAATACTTGATGCACATGTTGAGGGAGTTCTCGTTCTAAAATTATCAAAAACAATTCGGTACAAAATGCTTTGATAATATATCACAAGTATTTGAATTGATTTCAATTGGTTCAATGGCGGATGAACAATACCAAATAGACCGACCAACTTTACTTTATATGCGGTGATATAAGGATGATAAGGTTAGGTATGTGTTCCCATGATCCTTGAGCAGGAGGATCTACCGAGGACAATCCACTAGTTAGTGTAGAAGTCCTTAGGTATGATGATAAAAGGAGAAAAATGAGATATGGGAAGAGTCTGGACTAAGGCGAGCTAATCTTGGAATAAACCCAACAAGGTTCTAGCTATGAAGTCTCGGTAAGCTGCTTGAAGGGTTGAAGAATTAAAGAATTGAATGAGAAAGGGTGAAAACAAATAGCCCTCCATTTATTCAACCTTAGAGGCGGAAAGGGTTTAATTCATATACTCTTGATGGTAACATCGGTATTGAAGACAAGGCGTCATGGACGGTGTGCTTGCACTTCAACTTTCAAACCCTCAAGTTCCTCTTAAAGGACTTGTTTCATTCTCAGCGGGGGCAGAGCATTATCTATTGACTTTCTATTAGAGTGTTGATATTGAAGAAGGAGACCCTCTCACTGAGTCTCGATGCAGGATCCAAATATGCACAAATTGAGTCTAGAGCCACGAGATCATCAATAAATCTCATTAGGACACTTTCAATGAAGACTCTCTGTTTCATACAATGTGGAAAGAGATTATATCTTGAGTCCTCGCATTATCACGGTGGTATTGCGGAACATCACGAGTGATGTGTTTACATATTCACTATGAAGATGGAAAGCCTTACAGACGACATCAAACAAGCTCTGGTAGGTGGCATGTGAGATCTATTATATAGATCAACCATGTGACAAGCTGAGCGAAACAATGGGCGATTCAAACTCTTGAATCAATCACAGTTCGAGTTATGGATTAGCGGATACCTTTGAAAAACGGTCTTTGTGGCAAAAACTCTTTTCTTTAGCACATCGACGTGTACTCATTTTCAAACCAAAGGTGTTTTATGATTGATAATTGATTTTCAATAAAACCTTCGTTGTATTGCAAAAACAACTTCTATTGAGCAATACGATTGTTTTCAAATCTCTTTTCATCGATAAATTGGACTTAAAATTATTTGGTTCACTCGCTCCGTGTTGTCTTCTTTGAGATGTTCGGTTTGAGAGCGACTAGAAGCATTGCGAAACCACATCGAGAAATTCTTGAATTATACGATCGCGAGCGGTACATGTCTTGCGATCAGCGAGGCAAGTGGGCGTGTACCTCGATTCAACGAAAGTGATCAAAGACACTTTCGTGCGATTTATTAACTGTTGTTGTGCGGTACACGGCGTTGCGGTGATCGAATGAAGCGGTCGATCCATAGCCGCATGCTCACTTAACACATTCATCTAAAAGGAAATCATGATTAGTGCATCATTGACTACGATATTTTCCTCCATGCTTACGCTATCTTTGCTGCCAATATCATGATTCAACATAAGCTTCTACTCGATGAGAAGATTTCATGATCCGAATGTGAGCATATCGGTCCTAAAGTCGCAACACCACAAAGGATGTCTTAGAGATTTTGATAGCGATGATCTCAAAGATGGCTCAAAATTATTACCACGTGGATCGGTAAAGACCTCCACTTGGGTACCCGAACATGCAATGTGAAGAATCAATGACTACGAGCTTAGGAGCAAGAACTACATCAAGAATGCAAGATCAAGTGTTAATGTATTATCTAGTTATATTCAATGTAATTTTGGTACATGATTGAGGTGACCTCCGCAGGGAGATTGTTAGGAATTAGAAATTCCGGTATTAAAGTCGGTCACTTTCAGTATATATGTCGTTAAGCTCGTAGTCGTAGTTCTTTTAAGTTAAGTAGTAACTAGTTAAGTAACACCGTGGAGGCAGACGGATCTTTACCAGCTGTATGCACGATCCACGGCCCGATGTGTGGCGATTTATGTAAGACTATAAATACTCTCTACTCCCAAGGTAGAGTTGGAACTCATAATAATATCTTTCACTTCTCTCACTAAGTTCCTAAACCTCTAACTTTCTCTCTAGAATTCCATCATATGCCACTTTGTGTTATGGTTTGATGTGTATGTGAAAACTAATATCTTCAATGATGAATAACATTACTCGGTTAGATGATGCATATAATTGCATTACAACAAAAAAATGCAACTTACCCAAGGTTACGGTAATCAGTGACAGCTCGAGGTTCGAGCATAGTATTCCAACATGGTGAAGATTTACAACTCCAAATCTGTATGAATCCAACTTTTGTAAATAACATATCAAATGTCGGACAATCGGGTTAGAAACTAAGAAATTTACCATTCTTGTCGTCAATGGCTTGAAATGTGGATCTTTTGATAAGTCCGCCTCTAGTGACTTTTTAGCTTTTGTCAACATAATTTGCTATGTGTTCTGATTCCAAATTTCGAACAATATTTTTCCTTGTTGGTGTGTTTACAGCAATGTGACAAACGCTAACCTAATTAGTTTTATTAGTGAAGGATACAACATTATCGGAAATGGAAGACCAAAAAAGAGCAAAAAGAGAATTTAGTATGCTTCCTAACCTAATTAGTCTGATACAAATTAAATAGTGAACAATTAATCATATACAGAAATTTGCATTAACCTCCTCATGATTGACAACAACTCAACCCATATAAACATTTAACTTCATTAAAGAACAATAAACAAGCACATCAGAAGATATTAAACCTACAAACCCATATAACCAATTAGATAACAGTTAAAACCAAATTTAGTGGTAGTACCTAGGTGTTTTCTACTCGCAGTTTCAACTGCTATTCAAAAAAGATTATATCCAACTACGTATTTATAACAAACTTGTTGCAAGTGCAAAATCATACTCGAATAAAGTGACAAATATTGAGCTGTCCCATTTTACGGCTTTTCTTCATTTCCATCAAAGCATCAATGTTTTTGTGATTATACAAGCTTGTTTCCGGCCATGAGAGAGATTGGTCCGCGCTCGTACAAAACTAATACCAATCCATTCAGACAAAGCCTAGTAAAAGAGATTATAATTACTGAAACCTAGTAGGCGAGAATCGCCAAATTTACACAGATTATACCAACTGCTAAGGATTAGCAATATAAAATCATGCAATAATTAAGAAGAACCGGCAATAAAGATGAGTACAAACACAAGAAAGTGAACAAGGATCCTCCATTGACTTGATAAAGATTGCCTACTTTGAGAAACTCATAACATGATATAATGAAATACATCAAGCAAAAACCATGCCTTGGTTTTAACACCATGCGGTTAGTTCAGAAAGTTTTGAGTAAATTAACTAAATCTTATTACCTAGTTTTTGTACTGCTAAGGTTATTCTTGTTGGAATTCTTCCACTGAAGCAACCCTGCACCAAAAATTGTGCTTTTTAAGCTCATACTTGACTTTAACGTTGGGATTTTTTTTGCGTAATCTTGGACATATACTATAAGTAATTGCTACTCCGTTTATAGATGGGTCGATCGAGTTATATATCATCTCTAACAAGTAACATTAAAAACCTTTGCCTAAAAAGTGGGTAGAACAGGTCCAAATTCTCTAGTGTATTGCTAGTTTCTTTTAATATATCTGCCGTTCAAAAAAACAACAATATTACTTGTGCAAAAGACCTATGAAATCAGTTTAAATAAAAATCTTAGATTATTATTTGAATATTTGAAATACTAATTTATACTAGCAAAAGAATCGAAGTATTTGGACAAGATTGTTTTGATTCGACTCCAGAACTGTTCCGTTTCAACCCGTAACACGTTTCAACCCGTAACAAAAATTCCTTATGACTGAACTGTTTGACCCATTACTCATTGCCCGGCCATACAGGTGTTTTGTTACCACAAAGTCTAACTATGGGGTTGACAAATCAACTAACCATTTCAAAGATTTACGGAGAATGCATCTTTCATAAAGAGCCACGAAGCTCTTTCTTGTTGGGATTCTTCAAGCTGAAACAACTCGGCACGATAAATCATTATCGTAGGAAAGTATTCAAAATAGACATTAAAATTTTAAAAAAATATTTGAATCTTATATTATAAGATAAATATGGAAATATTAGTCCTATAACAAATAAGTTAATCGGGAGTAGTACCGGGGTGAAAAGGTAATATTAGAAATAAATTCTTAGAAAAAATAATTTTCCATAATATCTAAAACAACATCACCTTTGGTTGTGTTGAATGAACTTATCGGTAACTTCTAAAAGTCGAGTATTATCTACACTATCCATGGAGAATATTGGCGAGCTAGCCCATTCTTTTGTTCGATTATGGCTTTCAACAAATGCTCGCTCTCTAAATCGATGCTTGTTCTCCTTTGCCAGCTTGAGGCAAGACATCTTACCATGCCATCTGTGAATTCTTCTTGAAATCGACATAACATTAGCAATACATAAGTATACTATAGGAAGAAATAACTATTAAGATAAACACCTCGAGTCAAGAAATATATTATATTGCTTGTTAGCTCAACTAGAGAAGTGCATTTATTGAGTTGGCAAAGATATCATATTGTCGTGATTAACTATAAGTAATATTAGAGCTCAAGCGAAACAAACTCGGATAGCAAGCAAACACAAGATATCTGAGCTATGAATAAGCATTTTAACCTCGTGAAATTCACCTTTAACATTTCATTCTTTTACGAAATCAAATTAGTTATATGATAGTCCTGTTGGTAAAAACACAATTAAAGAAATGCCGACTAATATATACCTTTTTCTGCAGTGGCTTGCACGGTATCACAGATCTGCTTTTTTATGTCGAAGATAGTTTAATTTGGAAGCAACATCTTCACCAAAAATTACCTACAAACAAGTCATACAAGGTTAAGAAATATTTAAATATGTTATAGATTTTCATTTATGATAGCAAAGAATGTGCACCATGTTAGTATGGGACTGCAATGCGCATATCAAGGCAACATGAGAGGCCTTCTTGACCCATGAGCATAACAAACTAATAGTACTGAAAAAACCATAAAGTTTAGATATTGAGACGATGAAGAAGAGTAACAAAGATGGATGAAGATCGAAAACATAGATTTGATGTTCTCCTCGGCGAGAAGTTTCTATTGACTTTGACTTTAAAGGAAGGGCAATGCATGTGTTGTAGTCGTGGGTGCTCATGATCGGTGGTGTCAAATGAGACGGGTTTGTGAACTAGTTGATATCGCGAGGAGTGCGATTGTTGGCAAAACAAAACCGATTTGACCATGAGTTATGTCAAACTTGATATGGAATCCATTAGAATAGATTTGGAGCATCGAACACTGCATAATCATCAAAGGAATGTTTGAATACATCGTGAAAATAAAGAATTTATTTGACTAATATTAGAAAATTCCTTTACCGAAATACTATTTTTGAACCCAATGCCTTTCTTGCCAACGTGCGGAACTAGATGTCTTCTTGGTAGAATTTCCAACATCACAAGCATACACGATGTTCTAAGCGGAAAAACCACCTTTCGTTATTCAAAACAATAATACTCTTCTCATGAAGAATGAAAGTTAGAGTCGACTCCGCATGTTTTGGATAGACATTATCATCGACATTCTCGACCTATAGAAACATACAAAATTACACAAACATGTCATTATTGTAACAAAATAACCCAAAATTACCACGTCGAAGGATAAAGACAAAAACTTACAAAGCTCCGGGAGAAAATGCAAGTCTTGGGAATATAACTGCGTAGAAAAGACAATGAAGTGCTCTTCCTAAGCGAGCATCTTTGTTTTCAATGCTTTACGAGTTGAAATATTTGGATCGAACCAAATTCTTCAATTCTAATAGACTACATAATACTAGTTGCATTCTTTCTCTCTCGAGAATCTAACATGGTTTGAGCATGACCATCATCGACCTTTGTGCCTTTGTAAAGTCGTTACACCGTCTCTTTTACCGTCTTCACTCGGTTGGTTGGTTTCACTACGAAGAAAGTCTTCTATTCTCGAAATTCTTTGGATTACGATAGACATGAACAATTATCATTAAACCACTCCACTATGCTAATCATGAACCAACATATGATCCTCTTTACTTTTACATTCACTCAAAATCGCCCGGTTGAGCATCATGATAATCGAGCGAAGTGCGAAACCAATAACTCTGCTGCGCGAATCGTTGAAACTCCTGGTATATAACCCGAACAATCAAGAACAAATCTTGATGCAATTGGCACACCTTCAAAAGCATTATTTGCATGGAATTTTAATAGGTACAAAAGTACATTCCTTTCACCACCATATAAAGCAATCAAAGATCTGAGCTTTAAAATTTGTTTCAAAGAAGACCTATCGAGAAAAGATTCTACAAATGGATCTGATGTGGTGAATGATCTAAACATAAACTTTTCCATCTTTTGTTACTAAACAAAGCGGTTCCTTGGTGGTTACATTGCTCATGACCACCCGAAGAGGACCTAAGAAGGTGCAAACTTATAGTCCCACATGACCATAAACTTAAATCTACCAACATTGGAGCCTTAAGTAGCAGTTCTAATGCATCATTCGTGCCAACATGAGTGTCGATGAGCCTTTCTGCTCTAAACTCATATAAAGTAGAAGAAAATAACACAATACTTGAGCTCGCTTGATCACCATTCTTCTTTGAGATTGAGTCGAAAGATCGGTTGTAAACTCATCTTCCGATAATGTAAGACCGGCGAGGAAGAAATTGAGTCTTCAACAATGCGAGAAACCATTAAGTTGTAATGCTTCATGTTCCTAAGCTATTAGCGACTTCTTATAAAATTGAAGCAAGTAACATTGGCTCGTACAAACTTTAACGAAGGTTTATAACTTTATACATGTGTCAAGCAATCTGCCATGTGGTAGGTAGTAAAGAAATATGTTCGCCTAAGAAAGTGAAAATGTCTCCAAATCCGGGGTAGCAAAGTCATCGTGAAATATGTCGAGTTAAAGAAGATTCTAGCTTGGATTTCCTTAATAAGACTAATTGTTTTTCGGATAAGAGCTTATGTTATCTAGAACTTGATTGGAGACCAAAAATATTCCTTTGCATATGTCGGAACATATTCAAGAGTAATGCAGGAGTAAGCAAAAGAAAAACAATTGTTGCGGTCGAAAGACAAGTCGAAATTACATGAAACATGGTTGAAGATGATCCAATTTTTCTTAAACTTAAATAATCGCCTCTAAACTCAATCTTATATGATTTTATTCACAAGTGAAGATATTTTTCTTAAACTTAAACAACAGCCTCTAAACTCGATCTTATATGATTTTCTTCGCAAGTGAAAATATTTTTCTAAACTCGATCTTATATGATTTTCTTCATGAGTGAAGATATTTTTTCTTAAACAAACAATAAGCCTCTAAACTCGATCTTATATGATTTTTCTTCACAAGTGAAAATATTTTCTAAACTCGATCTTATATGATTTTCTTCACAGTGAAGATATTTTTCTTAAACTTAAACAATGCCTCTAAGCTTCGATCTTATATGATTTTCTTCACAAGTGAAGATATTTTTCTTAAACTTAAATAATCGCCTCTAAGCTCGATCTTATATGATTTTCTTCACATGTGAAGATATTTTTCTTGAACTTAAATAATAGCCTCTAAACTCGATCTTATATGATTTTCTTCACAAGTGAAGATATTTTTCTTAAACTTAAATAATGCCTATACAAACTCATTCCTAGATGATTTTCTTCACAAGTGAAGATATTGTTTCTAAACTTAAACAATCGCCTCTAAATCAACACTAGAGTACACTATTCTCATAATCAATCTTTTAAGCAAACTAACTCATTCCTAGATGATTTTCTTCACATGTGAAGATATTGTTTCTAACTTAAATAATCGCTTCTAAACCAACACTAGAGTACACTAACTTAAATAATCGCCTCTAAATTACACGTAACTAAGTAAGGCATTTCGTCGAACAGTCGGTCTACATATATATCAGCGAAATTTCAACCAAAATACGTAACTAAGTAAGGCATTTCATGAACACTTGGTCTACACATACATCCATGAAAATTTTAGCCAAAATACACATAACAAAGTAAGGCAATTAGGTGAACACTTGGTCACACATGCGATCCACAACATAGTTATGCATTTTGCCAAACACTTAGTCTCGCATACAATCAATCAATCAATTACACAAGCATCATATAACATCTTAGACATGTGACACAATAGATAAGAAGTACAAACACATTTTATAACTACAAATAGTAAAAACATTCATTAGTTAAAAATAATTACCAATATTAGCATTCAAATTCACAGAACAATGTTTCAAATGATTAACAGACACAATCATATTAAGAAAATTGTTGAAAAGTTAAAATTTATACCCAATTGAATGGGAAAACAATCAATTAAAAAGTCAATGCCACAGTCAACGCCGGAGATTATTGGCGGCAAAGAGATGGGAGACGACAGTTGACGAGATAAAGCAGATGTCTGATAAAAAACCAGGGAGATGAAGAAGAGGTGTGATAGGTGTGTTTTTTTAAGCGTGCGTTGGGTCTAACTAGAGAGAAAAAAAAGTGATATTTTTTTTTGGGAAGCAAATAATGATAATCTGTGAGCCCCTACAATTTTGGCAAAAAATTACAAAAATGTAATTCGCCCAAATTGATATTAAGATGAGATTAACATGATCTAACGGTCAGGATCTCTTCGCGTTCCACAAAAAGGGTTTCTCATTTGAGCGTTTGTCTATATATATATATATATATATATATATATATATATATATATATATATAGGGAAGGGATCGGTGCGGATTGCATTTTAAGTAGGGATGGTGCGAATAATATCACAGTAGCTTTTTTTTAAAACAATTCAAGAAAACACGAAAAAATTAAAAATAAAAAGGATGATAAATTATTAAGAATCGTGAAAAAAAAAAAAAATCGTTTTAATGATTAAAGGTATTGTGATATTAAGGTCGATTTTGACTTTCAATGAATCTACATCCCGAAATTCTTTTTTCATCATTGATCTCGCGAGACAAGGTCATGACTTTGATCATAATCAACACGAATCTCTTTAGAATCAATTTTTTTCAACCGAACTTGATTGACAAGTTTGGATAGATCAACATTCTTTGCGACTTCATCAACAACAACCTCATCTACTTCTTCACAAAAAGTTGTTTCTGATTTTTGAATGTACATTTCCATTTAAACTTCACCTTGTTGAACCTTTTCAACATCTCCCTCGTTCACAACATTTCCGTCTTGGACAAGATTTTCATTTACATGGGTACCTTTGACAGAAGCTGCCTTCGACATGGCTGACTTCGACATGGTTGCCTTCAACATGGCTGCCTTTGATTTTTTTCCCCTTTCCATCTTGGACAGCATGGCTGGCTTCGAAAACACTAACAATTTTGTCAACATTTCCATCCTGGAGAAAATCTTCGTCTTCATTAACATTTCCATTAGCAATAATATTGCCATCTAAGGAAATATTGCCTTCTTGGACGACATTTGCATGGTTGACTGGATAAGTAAACCATTGGAAAAAATTGACATTGACAATAAACCAGTGTGCCCTCATCTCTTGATTGGTTTGAATAAGGTCCAGGATTGGATATGACATCTAATAAACAAAACCAAAAAAAAAGTGTTTCATTATCATATGTAGATTCTTTTCTATGTATCCCATTATCATATCTATGTAAAAGCTTATTAGAACTTAATTTGTTGATTTGTAAAGTCTTTTGACTTAGTTACCTAAAGCAATGTTATATCAATCAGCCGGCGTGGCAACACGGTCTCATTAACACAAACACAAACATTCATTAGACATAATATCATACACCACTAAGCTGAACATCGATAATACCTTACAAGCATAAACACGATAAACATCAGAAGCGACAACGAAGCTAAACATGTGTAATACCAGCAAATTTCAAACAAAATTTTAACGATAAATTATAATAATTATATTCTTAAGTTTAACTCACGGATTTTTTTTAGTATATTTGAATCGAAACATTAGATTGTAAGTAAAGCATAAAAGCAAACACTCGGCATCTGAGCACCTTCTGGACTAACGACAAGCGATTATAATTTAATCTCTACGTAATAAAGATACCTTATTATTACACTCGCGAAAACGTTTCTAAAATATACTTTTTATGTTTTACGTGTACCAGGAAGGTATAATTACGCGAAGACACGACAGAACACGGGGTACATAGAATACATTCGTTAATAATAAAATAAATCACAAAATAAATCACACTACCCTACTTCTTCACCTACACGCCGCCCCATTCCTTTTTCATTTTCACTTTCCAGCTTTATCTTTCATTTTGTAAAAATCTCTTTCATGGCTTCCTCGTTATCAACACACCCATCTCATGTCCCTGTCATCTCTTTTGCCATCTCAATATTCACTCACGGGTCCATCTAAAAATCAACAAGGAGAAAAGGTTGATGCTTGAATTATCTTCATCACAAAAGTACACTCAAGAAATCTTGGTCAAGACTATCTTCTTTTCCTCTTTTTAATCCAATCTAAGCCATGAGTAGTTGACACACACTCATCTTATCAATCTCACACTTAAAACATTATCACAGCCCCCTCTTATTCACTCATCGGCACCACTCCATTTTCCGGCCATCTTCTCCACCTCAGTCGACCACCACACCGATTCACCACCCTGCCACCTCAGCCACCATTTGTCGTTGTCGCTGCTGTTGTAGACCATGAAGATTCGATGCGGGTTAGTGTGAGGGCACACATAGGTTTTTGATTTTCATATGGTTCGTGTTATTAGATCGTGTCTGGGTTGAAGTCGATTCAAGACGCAGCCGCCTCCTCATTTTCGTCTCTTTTCTCTTCTCGTTTGTGGTATTTCACGGCAACTCTTTATTCATTTCTCATATTTTTCCTTCGACTAATACATGTGTTAAAGTAATTCGTGGAATATAAAGACGGATAAAAATGATTTTTAGTTAATGAATCGTGTGGTGCTAACTTCTGAAGTGGTGTTTCTACGAATGAGTAGAGTCGGCTCAACTCCGCCAAGTTGAGTCGACTCGGTTGAGTCAACTCGCTAATTTAGCCTTGAGTTCATGTTTGCGATCTATTAGAGGTGTCTCAGATAGGATTTGAGACTCGTATTTGTTGCTATTAATTTGGGATGCTTAACCGGTTCACGGATTTGAATCGATGCTTGTTTGGCAAATTTACTTAGGTGGTGTTTGTTTTTTTAAGAGGTTCTGAATCTGAATCTGATGCGTAAATGTCTGAATCTGAATCCAATTAGACTGTTTGTTTTTTTTAAACGTCTGAATATTGTAAATTTTGTAAATGTAAACCAATTTCAATCTTACAAAACATAAACACATCAAGCATTAAAGAAACATTTGAGCCATAAATTTAACATAGTCTAGCAACGTGAAAATAAAATGTCATAATCTAAAACATTCGAGAGGCGTTGTGCATGATTGAATCCGTAAACTAGTCATATATTCTTGATCATTTGCTGACTTCCATGTGGTTGAACATCTTCATCAACAACATTATCATGTTGTAAATTGCTATTATCATGTACTTCACGGTGATCATATAACGAGAAAAGGTCATCGCTTAAGCGCTCATTCGAGCTAAAATTATGAATAGCAAAGCATGCAACAATAATATCTCTTTGTGTATCCAAAGGATATGAGGGCATCTTCTTCAAGATTGGAAAAGCGTGCTTTCAAGACACCAAAGCGTTCGATTACATTTCTAAGTTTCGCATGTGCATGATTGAATTTTCTCTACTATTCATTGCCGCGGTTTTGGCGAAAATCTCCAAGCCAATACCTAACATTCGATCGGTGCCATAAATCCACGGGTGTGTCTATAAGCAACATCGCATAGATAGTACTTATCGAAGGGGCATTGGAAAATCGACTTGGGATCTATCAAAGCCTCATTCAATATTCTAGCATCGTGTGCCGTACCTTCCCACCGGCAACAATGTATGTAAATATCATGTTGAAGTCACATATTGCTAAAACATTATGATAACAATCACCTCGACCTCTTGCCCTGTATAGATGTTGTTGTGTAAATGGAACAGAAGCATGTATCAAAGTTCCATCAAGAGCACCAACCGCTCCCTGTTTTAAGAAAAGAAAATTGTTATGATCCAACCAAAACGAATGGCAATACTCGTTAAAATATAGTAATTACCTTAAAAATATGTCGTTCCCTCCTATTATTTCCTGGAATGTCCGGGTTTGGATTAAATGATGTTGGTTGTATAACTTCTTGAGCAAACACCAACATTTGATCCAACACTTGAAAACACTTATGAATTGTTTGTTTGACGTTGAAACCTACGCTTCAAAGCGAAAACCGTTGGTTGTGTCGATTGTCATTAGAAAAATAGCCATTTCTCTCTCTGGAGTACATGTTTGCAATCTTTTAACAAACCTTTTGTTTTAAAATATGTGCACGGTCGAACAAATGAATCACGGGACATGTAATAACTCCATACATTGTAAGTTATTTCCTTAAAAAGCTCTTGGGTGTATTGATACAGGTCATTCTTGGCGTATTATCTCTTTTCGTTTTAATGTTTTGGACGAAAGTACTTAAAATAAAAGTAAACAAGAAAGATGAAGCAAAGTCTTTCTTGAAATCCCATTAAACACATAAATTTAAACTTGTAACAATTAATGACACAAAATAGTTATTTATGTTCATGCATTACACAAATATGCAAAGTACCAAAACATCATAGTTCAAAATCGCAAAGTACCAAATGACATAAAACATCAAATAGTTGAAGATTACAAAGTACCAAAGCACAAAACATCAAATACTTCAACATTACATAGTACTAATTGACACAAAGCATAAAATAGTTTAACACGAACACCTAATAGTTAAACATTCAAATAAGACCAATTGCTTCCCAACCATTTGAATGTAGCCCTTTAACACGTTCGGGTCCGATGGTAAGGTCATCAAGTGTCTCTATAGTTGCCTCTGGTTGACTAAAGATAAGAAATCTTAGTCAAATATAGCGGATCACTAGATTCCAACTCGAGGACCTTTAATTTTTCATGACACTCATTTGCGGATGGCCCTTTATTCTTAGAAAAACCACCTTTAGTCATGTTAATAATAGCTTGTTTCATATCCTCCTCGAACTCGAAATACCGACTTTAGCTTTTTTCTTTGGCCTAAGTCGACTAGGTGACTTACCTCGACTAGGTGACTTAGGAGGAGGAACCGGAGTACCACTTTCAAAACCATTGTCATATTCAGTTTCAAAACCATTGTCATATTTAGATGGAGGAATTGAAGAACCACCTTTATCAAGAGGAACATCTTCAATTTGAAGTACTTGGTTAACGAAATTATGGGAAGATGATGGTAGTGTTCGATTCCGTTTCCCAAAAACTTGACGTTTTGGACCTGAAGCAACACACTTTTCATACAAATCGGCACAAAGGTGGGGATAAAGCAATGGACTATTTCTCAAGTTATTAGCTTTGTTTTTTGTCTACATAAAAAATGCACAAAAAAATATATCAATAATATAACTATAGTACTAGATAGAGTTTATTTTTAAAAGTAAAAAAACTAGTCACAAAACACTTTAACATTAAGGTCTCTCACTCTTCTTCCGTAAAGTTGAATGAATTTGTTTCATAGTTGTAGCGTTTCCGTTTTCCTTTCAAGCTTGCCCAAAGATGATACTTTGCTTTATAGTAGTCAAACTTATTCTTGACTTTTTGAGTAGTCTTTATTAGTAAGTGTCCTCGAGAGCTTGAGCTACTTTTTCCAAGAGTCAGCGTATAAACTACCACCATTAAGACTATGACCTAACCTATTGACCTCATCGATACATGTCTCCAAAAAAAACTTCAATTGTTCCGTCGTAAAATTTAGTTTTTCACTTGAGTCACCCATTCCTATAATCAAAGATAACATCTAAATCAAACAAAGTCATGTATAAAATATTCTAAACTAGTTAACATCAGTAACAGGCTTGCTGGAAGACCTCCACATCAGTATAGCTTTGCATCAATTGTAACCAAGTTTGGTCCAATTTCTATTATAAGTACCTATTGGCCAATGATGATGATAAAAAAATAGTACATAACTGATGTTCGGGCTAGCTATTTTTTTTGGATTAAACAAAATATAGTACATAACTGATGTGGTAATTTGATTTAACAAGTCTACCAATGATGATGATAAAAAAAAATCATCCACGATTATTTTAACTATTTTAACAATGATGATAAAAAAAAGCATCAATTATAATTATCTTTAACAATGATGATAAAAAAAAATCATCCACGATGATGAAAAAAAAAACAAAAAAACAAAAAAACAAATTGTTTTAGCAATGGATTAAAGAAAAAAACGGACCTGGTGTAGGAGGATGTTGTAGGTGGCGTCTTGTAGCCGGAGAAGAGGTGGCCGGTGATAGGTGGTGGCCGGAGAAGGGAAAGGTAGTGATATCAGGGTTGAAGTGGTAGGTAGAGGATATGGGAGAGTGAAAGGTTTTTTTGTTTTATTTTGTGTTAAGAGGCATTAAGATGGCTATTTCATGTCTAGACGATTAAGACATTCTTCCTACGACGCGTCGAGCAGACAAAAAAAACAAACAATCGGCGCCCAAAATGTCGACCGGTTAAGACATTTGGCTTATTAAAGCACATTAAGACATTTAAAAAAACAAACACTTCCTTAGTCTCGTTTCCATTTGGTTTGAGTCCTGATAACCCATAAGGGTTGTTTGTTTCTGCTCGGTTCACAGCCACAACAACCCGAGGGTGTTGATGATGTATGTTCTTGATAGTATGAGCTAAGACACATCAAGGGTGTTTGCTTGCGCTCGGTAAGCAAACAACCCACTGGGTATTTAGTTAAAGACTCTCGGTTCGATATATATGTCACGAGTGTACATGTTTAGTTTTCTCTTGGTTCTAAAATGGCAGCCACACCAATCGCGGTGTGAGCTTGATCGGTCTCGACTCTTAACACAAGAGTGTGTTTGTTTCATTTTACGGTTCTGGCGCACCGCATAGGGTGTCGGGTCGCGATGAGTTGATTTAGTAAGTCGCCTCCAATGGGTGTTTAGTTTATTCGGGGCCCCAAGCGAAATATATTTGAGTTATGATCGGGCCGAGCCCGCTAAGGGTGTTAAGTGTGTTTACATTTTGTTTATTTATTTCACATAGCACTAATATTTTAAGGTTATCAAATATTTAACTAGTATGACTTATTTGTTTAAATATTGTGTTGGTACGTTTTGGGTTGCTTTTGGGATGAGATATTCGATATTTGATTTGCTAATACTAAATGAATTTGAATAATACGGTTATAATTTGACATATTGGACTTATATCGGAAATATTAATTGGACTTATATTGGACTATTTGGACTCGGTTTAATCTGGATTATGTTTTGACATATTGAACTTATATTGGAAATATTAATTGGACTCATATCAGATATCGGACTATTTGGACTCGAAAGCGGAAGTGATATACTAGACTACTCATTATAAACCAAAATTACATATTAAACTAATAATAAGTTATAAAATCGATAACTATTAATCTAAAATTTGATTATATATTAATAATCTATTAATAGATCGTATTGGAATAATAAACACAAAGCATGTTTAATTATAAACTTATCATGACATGTTGTTTTGGAAATCGATTTTATTAAAGTCCATCGACTTGAAAATATTGTATAAACGAATGCATCATGCCAAAAGTTATTAAACCTCTTAACTTATACTTTCAAATGAAAAACTTCTATTACTATAAAACCCGATGGGAAATCTAGGCATATGTTTTATTAAATCATAAAACCTTTGTTATTAATTAGAGTTTGTTTATAAAACCTAACCAGCTTTTCTAAACCATCTAAGATTACCGGGTAAATGCCTTAAACTCCACCAGATACTTACTTATTACTTACTTGCTTTATGATCCTTACTTGTTTAATTTCTTTTATATGTTTTATTGCATTGACGTGTGTTCTTGAGTCTTGGTCAATATTTCTTGACTATTCCTTACAATGTATTGGGATATACATTATGCTTTGCTGTGAATTATGTTTGACTTAAGTTACATGTCGAGTCTATGTTTTCTTACCACCACACGAAACATCAATGATAAACTTTTGAGATACGATAAATCATACTTTTAAACAAACATTGAAAAGAGTATTCCACGAAAACTAAGACACGTTGTCTTTTGAAAACACATTTACTTTCAGAGGCGTGATACGAAATAAGCCGTATACTATTAGGTTGTGCCTATACCCTTGTATCATTGTGCCACCTTGTTGATCTTTGTTGTGCTTACTTCTCGGTGCCGATCGTGATAGTATCGATTCTTGCATTGCTTTAGACTAAGGTGAGTTTCATGGCCCGTTTTCTTGTTTACAATATTTTAGAAATCTTGGGGTGAGAATACATGCTTGTTTTATGCGGACATAAGTACAAAACTAATCGTTGCCTAAGTTACCATATAGCCACTTAAGTCCCCTACATGATATCATGAACCGTTAATTACCAGAAAGCGCGAATGTTGTGGATAGATCTATTGGGTTGACACCCCCATTCGGGTTGGGTTGCTCCAACTGGTCAAATGAACACATACCATTTGAGGATTACATTAAGTGTTTGGCAAACATTTGGCGGGGGCATTTATGCACATTTTCATACCAAATACGTTTAGCATCGGTGTCATGAGCTTAGTGCAATTGTATTTATTTTCATACTACTGAAATCTTGTGTTCCGTACAAAGTTTTACAATAAGTTAAACCTATGAACTCACCAACATTATGTTGACCTTTTAGCATGTATTTTCGGGATGAAATGGCGATATTAACTACAGAGCAACTTGGGCGTTGGCGTGGCGTGGTCGTAGATGATTCCGAATTTATATCGGACCACGGGTTTGTTGATGGGCCATTTTCATAACAATTCGACTTTATAAACTTTGTTTCTCTGATAAATGAAATCTTTTGAGAAAAATCTATTATTTTATCATGTGTTATGATCCGATGGAGTAGCACCGAAACTTTTCTTCATTGCAAACCATTTTGGGGTGTTCTGACATGGGCTATTCCTATAGTTCTTATAACATCCAAACTTAGGCGTAACATATTTATTAGAAACATCCTAACCAAGCTAAACATGAGCCATTCCTATAGGCGACTCAGGGTGTTGTATGACAAAATTATAAGCACATAATCACTTGTAATAAGCAATCGATTTTGGACTTAAACTTAGCATGACGAAAACAAGAGGGGTGTGTTTATCGGGCCAAAAAGTGTATTATAATCTGATTTTTCAAACTTCTTTTTATTGGACCAAGCAAGGCCACGTGGGATCTTATTAGCATCTTTCTTCCACCAAATCATGCTCTTCGGGGAAACTCTCTAAAATCCATATCTGTAAAAAAAAAAGATTATAAAATTAGACCCCGACAGTAATAAAAATTGACTAATAAGAGGAAGAGTGATAAAATCATAACTTTGAATCACTGTTTATGTTATGCTAACTTAAAAGGAATTTATGATACCAAACTAATCTATTATACATCGCTTTACAATAACGAAAACAATTTACTTCTCATTGACAAACATACTAATTGCTTTAAAAATCATGACTGAATGTGCACATTGCATTTAACTAAAATGTTTTCTAACCTTGAAAGCCCAAATATGCCCATAAAGATTATATGTGGCATTGAAGTCTGGGTTTATCTCCTTGTTTATCAGATGATGCTGGGCATGCTTAGGAACATGATGTGTTACACAAACAAGATGAAGTGTGTTTGTGTGATTTTGTGTTAGCAATAGCAGATTTATGTTAAGAAGATAAATGTTTGATTTAGGAAGAAAGTAGGGTGTTTTTTTTTTTTTTTTTTTAACATTTGAATTTGTGTAAGTTTGAAAATTGTATTTGTGTAATACAATAAAAGAAAAATATGTATTTTATTAAAGTGAAAGATAAAAGTATATTTTTCTACCAAGAGATCATTCAACATATTAAATGCAAGTAGCAAATTATGGGTCTACAGGTACATCTATATCAATATTTTATTAATTTTTAAAGTTTGACTTTTCACTAGATGAAAAAATTCAATTAGCGTCGGGTAGTACTAGTCGCACGTTGAAACGATAATAGCCCAAAGTACACTTACGGACGGGTCTTACACATAACTTTTGCTTGTACTTTGCGTCTTTTAAAGTGGATCGTATTATGATATTAACTAAGTAGCCTAGATTTATTTGAGGAAAAAATATTTTCGGTCTAAAAAGTAAACATAAAGGCGTGAGGTACTTTTGAAATTTTCTCTTTAAAATTCTATAAAAGTACACTTGTACTTTCCACTAAGTTTTCTAATAAATTGTGACTTATTTTATGTTTACTCCTTTTGATAGGGTTGGTGATTCTGGCTCTTATAAATGATTATGTCGAAACCAATTTGGTGTGTCTTGTCGTATATATCTCACATTCTTTAGTCGTATTCGTTATGTAAGGGTATAAATGTACAAACACTCTAAATTTAATGTCTCAATAATTTATAAAGTGCATGTAATCAACCTCTAACAAATAGTTGATACGTTATACATAATTTATTTTCATGATTTTCATTTTAAATTTGATACATGTTACAATCTTGTTCGCATATTTTTAAGCATACAAGTTAAGCACAAAAGTTATTTTTCTTATTTATAATCTCTAACGACAGTTATTTACTTTGGCTTGAAAAAACAAACTTCAGTTTTAACAAGGTAAATAGAAATGTATAATGATAAGCCTATAAGCAAAGTTTTTTAATACAAGCGAGCCTATAAGCATTAGCCCAATGAAGCAAACGTGTAAAACTGCAATGTTTTAAAACTCGTCGTTTTTTTTTTTGGATCAGGTTTAATAACCAGTTCAACTGGTTAAATTCTCATGTCAAACCGATTTAATACTTATGTATACTTTTTCTTTCTTTATGTATTTAATATGTAATGTTATTACGTGATCTGCATGATTTATCGATTTTATTTTTCGTTCGGTTAAGCCAGGTGAAGAGTGAGGCTCTAAATAAACTTTGTTTTACCGATAAACTTTGTTTCAAACTCTATATCTATAATAAAGGAATTGATCTACGCGCGTCTTTTGATAAATGCATTCTGATTTGTGCGTTACATTTCTTGTCACAATCTTGTAATCGTAAATTGTTGTCGTCGTATCTTTGTGAGTATCACCTCCCATAATAATATAAGCAAAGCTTTACAACAACCACACTATCATACATTATTACTACAAGAAAAATGATTCTTTGTGTCTACTTAAGGCATCATGATGTATAAAGTGGTGAAAGCTTTTCTATTCTAAAAGTCTTTTTAAAGAGTTTTGGCATTCTGACCAAAACTTTTGAAAAACTTATCTGACACAGACTAAAATTTCAGTCTTTCTTCAAGCTTTGGTCATTAAATATTTCATGCCTTGGTTAAGCCTCTGAATGAATCTAATGATTTGATTGGTTGATTTAAAAATGATTGGTGGAAATTTAAAGAGAAATCTTGTCTGATTATCTGAGTGATTTATCGTTATGTATATATTTAGGAACATGTTTGTAGGTTTAAATAGCGTTACTCTTGTTACAATACTCTATATCTATAATAATATAAAAATCATGAATTATGATCGTTAATAAAAAGATTTAAAATCGTTTGAGACAGATTATTCATCTGGGGATCAATCTCAGTCACTCTATTTTATTTGATCTAATGGATGAGATTAATTAAACAATTTAAAAATCACTTACATCATTTTTTAGAATATTAATATCTTTCAACCGATTAATCGTTAAGCGAAAAAAAATATATCGTTCTGACGAGCGTTTAATTATCTTTTCATAGATAGCGGCTTTGATATATTTTAAATGAAAATTTTTTTCTCGTATTTTTCACTTTTTTTAATGTTTTTCGCTTTTTTACGTTCTTGAAATTTGCGTTTAAAAATCGTATATGATAAAACACTAATTTGAATATCGCGTGTGATATTGGTGTAATATCGTATATGATATGTAATATCACATGTGATATTAGTGTAATATCGCGTGTGATATTGGTGTAATATCATGTGATATTAGTGTAATATCACGTATGATATTACATATCGTATATGATTTAGCACTAATATCGCGTGTGATATTGATTTAGTGTTTTATCGTATATGATTTTTAATCGAAATTTCGATGCGTAAAAAGGAAAAAACAACGAAATAACGTGAAAAAAGCGAAATTTTTTCTTTTCGAGTATGTCAGTCTTGCGTCATAGAAGATAATTAAATCTTTCGTCGCGATGGTGTAAATATTTTTCACTTTCACGATTAACGGTTTAAGAGATATTTAAATTATAAAAAATAGGTGAAATAATAAAATACTTTTAATCTCATTGTGGATTTCTTTTTAGATGGATGGTGGAGATGAGTCACTCGAGTATGTGAGATAAGTTTGGTATCAAAATATGATATAACAAAACTGCAAATGTTTCCTCCATTAATAATTGTATCTTGACTATTTTGGCTCAAACATTTCAAACACATAATTGGCAAGTTCTTGGTTACATGGCAATATTGATAGAAACAAAACCACGTGATCCACATGATGTTTGGTTATAATTTTGACTTTTAACATTTTGCTTATCTTCAGCTTTGTCCAACACAAAGTATTGGAAGCAACTTTGAATGCATGCAAAATCTTTCTACATTTTGACTTATAATTTTGACTGAATGTCCAAAAATCAAATGGTTAAAAGATCAAAATGTATCACATGTTACGCAAACGAATAAAATTAAATGGTAAAAAATCAAAATGTATCACATGTTACGTGAGCGAATAATTGATGCACAACCATGAAGTCTAGTTAATACACTAATTATAGCTAGTTGATGGAAAAAAACCATTCTTTTAAGAATAGTCGTAACTCGTCCATACCTAAATACTTTTAGGATGGAAATGGAAGTCGTGATGAAAAGGCGAACATAATATATATAATTTTGTATATTAACAATACAATTATATATATATACGTATATATATATATATATATATATATATATATATATATATATATATATATATATATATATATATATATATATATATATATATATATATATATATATATATCTCTATCTATCTTTCATAAAAGGAAAAATAGTCGAATGAGAAAGTGAAAAGTGAAAAATAGTCAAATGTGAAAAGCGGAATACTACTCTAATACACGGTTTGGTGGCCTATTCTTGTGAAGTCAAACACCATTTAAAACACCCATTAAAAACATTGATTCAGTTTCCTTCTATTCACAAAACTTCTATGATACTCATCTTATTCAAAAAAGATAAAAATTATGTGATAAATGATAATCATCCATTCATTAACAAAAACCTAAATCAAACCCACAACAAACCGCAACACAAAATCGATTCATCATTTAACAATAAGGTTTGTCTCAATATCATGTGCTTTTGTTTATATTTATTTAATTATCTATCACATCATCTGATGTTTATATATGCAGTTTGTTGTTATGATTGCGTACGATTTCAAGAATCGTGATCTTGAGTTGGAGTATGTGATGGTCTTTTTTCTTGATCAGGGCTTGATGAGAAGGTGATGTAATGACTACCAACGCAATTTGTTGTTATGTTTTTCTTTGTCACAGTCACTTATTAGACACATCTGTGTTTTTTTTTATCAGGAATCGCCATGAGATTTGATTGGTTTTATAGGCCTTTTAGTGATGATGAAAAGCGGAATAATGCGCCACTGAGTGGTGATGTAATGACTACCAGCAGCAGTGCCGTTTCACGTAGTATCGCCGGGAAGCAAATAAGGTTATTATTTTTAATAATTTGTATGCATTTTAATACGTAGAAGTAGGATTTATGGTTTTATATTTGTGTTAATGTTTATAAGTTTATTAGGAAACAAAGCTCTCGTTGTCTATATAAGATACTAGACGTGGGTTTGCAGCATATAATGGTCCATGTGGGTTTGATTTTTTGTGGTGATTAAGATTTTTGACTATGTATATAATATGTTTGATGAAATGTTTGAGTTAAAAGTAGTGAAGTTAAAACTTTATGTTTACATTAACAAGTTTCATCCTTTTCGATGTTAATGTTTTGTGCATGTTTTAATGAGGATTCAGTGTTGTGGACTCATGTCTGGTGCTTGATATTTTTTTAAGTGTTAATTTAGATATTGATTGGTGATATAGGTGTTTATGCGTAGGTTGTTTAATTTCTTGGTGGATATTGTTGCATT
This sequence comes from Chrysanthemum lavandulifolium, assembly GCA_022545495.1. Classification (NCBI taxonomy): domain Eukaryota; kingdom Viridiplantae; phylum Streptophyta; class Magnoliopsida; order Asterales; family Asteraceae; genus Chrysanthemum; species Chrysanthemum lavandulifolium. Next base: position 122,393,854 of record CM040238.1, on the reverse strand, counting down.
TTGTCCTCAAAAAGTCATAAAAGTGTGATTTGCTTTTAAGCGACTACTACGAGATCCTTGGTCATAGTAGATGCTCAACATTCAAAAGAGGTTGTTTATGTTTATGCAACCATTAGTAAGTATAGGTAAGGATCATTTAATTCGTAATATGTGATCCTCTTATCTCCATGAAAGCATTAACAAGTTAATGTTTGTGCGGTTACAAAATCGATTACTTTTTGTAGGGGCGATGACACATGGGAGAAAGCACCAACAAATAACAAGGTAACCTCTTAATGGATCACCTTTTCTAATTTTAGTTTTGTAGAATCACCTATTATTTGCAGTTTTAGGGCCCATTTAAACAAGTTGCATATAACTTTCAATTATTACTTTTTCCCTGTGTAAGAAGCGGTGCATCAACTTGGTCTACTAACGCACAACATTACATGTACATGGCAAATTAACAAATAATGATAAACAACTCAAGTTGTTAGTATGAAATGAATTGGCTTTTATTATTTGAAAGTAGACATAAGCGTTTTTAGTTATTGGTTTTTTATTTTGTCTAAGAATCCAAGTGTCCATATCATACATGTTTAATGGAATACGATAGGAGCGAAGAATTTGGCAATCATAATAAACTTTGACATGATTTATATCAAGAAATAATATCAATTGAAGTACAACTTGGAAAGATAAATAATATCAGGCGTAAAGTCTTTAAAATTCAATTTTATTGTTTTTTCAAATGACGTGTGAAAAACAGGAACAAGTACCGCCCAGAAAAAAGATGGATATTGTACGTTGCTGATTCAACACACTTCCAGGTATGACTGTAGGACTAGGGCAGTGTTCTAGCAGTTTATGTGGGAATGCCAGCCATAACCATTCGAACACTAGAGGTTATTTGACTATTTGTTATTTACGTATTGTAAATGTTGTGGTTCGTATATATATCTTTCAAATACTGTTTCGTTTCCCTTTTTTTCTTGGTTATTCGTTCTCATTTTCTTGATAATCGTCAGGCGCCACGGAGTATATGTATATGGGGAATTGTGAATGTGTTTGTAGTCATTTGGCATGAAGAGAGACTAAAGGCGTATTCGGATAGGCATGATACAATATCATCAACGTTTCTTAGTGGCTTGCGTTTTGTATATCATGTTATCAAAGGCGCCAAATATCAAGTGTACCCAGTTACAACCAAAGCGATACATTTATGCATTTCAGGTACTTACAATACACATATAATCATATTTAGAAACAAGGCCATTTTCTTTATATGCATCGGTAATAAAATTACCGGTGAGTCTTCTGTGAGCGTGATCGAGATTCACTTTATAAAATGAAGAGCGAACTATAGTTTGATTTTTTATTGTTTAACCATTGGTTCCTTTGTACACAATGGTTTGTATATACTCAATTCATTGTATGATTTGAAATGAGCGAATGACAAACTCTTACAAGTACCAAGTTTCCGACAACTGTTCCATTTGGCATTGCAAGTTTCGCACTCGCGATAACAAAAAAATATAGCTAGCGCCCTCGCCGCAACGCGGCGGGCTCCTGCTACTCGTTTATTTACTAATGCTTATGGCTGATTTTTTTTGAAGGCATATGGTTGATATTTTTGAAGCTATGAATGTAAAGACTCGACTGTAATTACTAACTATTTGTTAAGGCATATGGTTGATGTTTTGTTAGATTAATGCAACTTTATTATATTAGACCCTTGCCCGGTGGCACGAGACATCAACCGAGATTGGTTGACGGTTAATTTTTACTTAATCAAGGTGTTAGTCGATAATATGTTGGCCCATTGATTGTGTATTACGGGATTAAATCATTCTATTGTATTAAACTAGACGAGTACTCGTATATAGCACAAAATTTTTAGCGACAAATAGTTATATTCATATTTTGGTTACCCAAAACCTTTAACCAAAATATAATTATAACTATATGCCGCTATAAAATCTCGTTATTATCATGGGTTCTAAATCTTATTATATAAAAAAAGCAAAAAGTGAAAAGTTGAAACTAAAAGAAGAAATGTTGAAAAAATATATTTCAAAAGACTATTAATACACATCGAGCGGGTTGACCCGGACGCGTCAAGCCCCGTCGGGTTGACCCGTTTTTGAACCAACCGGTCGGGTTGCCCCGGTTTAAATTGACCGGTTTTGATCGGAACGGTTCAACCGGTTGAACCACCTAGGTCGAATCTGGTTTCAAAACATTATGTTTATCTCAAATCTTCAAACTTTTATTATTTTTGTTTAAAATCCATAAACTTTTTTATCGCTAAAAGATCGTCGCTATAAAATCCGTTGCTATGCTGCGTACTCGTTATAATTATTTAGTAAAGTATTAGAAACCATTATAGAATTTTGCTTGAGTTGAATTATCACATGTTATAACAGTTTTCAATTACGTTTAGATCTTTTCACGTTTTATTTTAAACATTATCGAAACACTTACCACAACATCACATATCGTTAATTGCCTGCCGCTAGGCGCGGATACTCGCCTAGTATAATATAATGGGTATATGGTCAAAGTGGATTGTTAAAAGTTGAAAATGGTCATAGGTGAGAGAAAATGTATGGTGTTACTAATACTTTTATTAAAACACCCCATTAGTTAAAAGTACAATGATTTATTCACATTGTACAACTAATTAAAAGCATATCTATCAAATTAAATACAACCAATTAAAACACCAATTATTAAAAAGTATAATAAAATTTTCATAATGTACAATTTAAACAAGCTACAACATAATCAATATAAAATAATTAAACACACTAACTAATGTTATTTTTAAACACCCTAAAATGAAAAATACATTTTATTATACACATTATACAAATTGACAATACACACAAAGCTTCATACAACCTAACAAGTTGATGGTACATATAGTTTTAAAAAACCGGACGGGACCAACGGGTTCAACCGGGAACCGGTGTCATCACCGGTTCGACTAACCAATAAAAGCCATCCGAAAACGAACCAAAGATGACCCGTTATTATACACATTATACAAATTAATAAAACACATAAAGCTTCATACAACCTAACAAGTTGATGGTACACACATAGTTTTGAAAACCGGACGAGACTAACGGGTTCAACCGGGAACCGGTATCGCCACCGGTTCGGCTAACCAATAAAAGCCATTCGAAAATGAACCAGAGATGACCCGTTGAAACCAATACAAACTGGTTAAAGAACTGAAGGAAAAACTGAAAAGTTGAAACTAAAAAAGGAAATGTTGAAAACATATATTTCAAAAGGAAACTATTAATACAAATCGATAGCAGGGTTGACCGGGGCGCTTCAAACTCGTGAGGGTTGAACCGGTTTGATTGACTCAGTTTCGACCCAATCCGGCAAGTTGACCCGTTTAATCGACCCGTTTTTGGCCGGAGCAGTTCAGCAGTTGAACACGTGGGTCAACCGGGTTTCAAAACATTATGTTTAATCCTCAAATCTTTAAACTTTTATTACTTTTCATTCATGACCTATAAATTTTTGTTATCAATAAACCATTTGTCATTATAAAATCCGTTGTTATGCGGGTCTTGTCTAGTCTAGTATATATATATATATATATATATATATATATATATATATATATATATATATATATATGTATATATATAATTAGCATTAAAAAGTATAATAGTTAAAGGTTGTGAAATAAAAAATTTGTAAAATATAAATAAAATTATTTTAAAATTATGTCCACATTTAAGAGCACTAGGAATCATAACATCAAAATTAATATTTTTAACACTAAGGAATACCACCCCCTCCCCCTCCTTTATCTTTTTTAATTTATTTTTATAATTTTGTTTTTATTATAAAATTGCGAAATAAAAAAATACAGAACAAAAAATATAAAGCTTGACAAGTTAAAAGTAGACAAACAAAAAAAATACAAAGTAGAAAAACATATACCACTGTCTTGTCCTATTAATAAAAGGGGTAAAACTGCCGAAAAAAGTACGAAACATAAAATGTATAGTTTGACAAGTAAAAAAGAGTAAAGAAAAGATATAAAACACAAAAAAAAAAAAAAAAAAAAAAAAAAAAAAAAATTGTTTAGTCCTTTCAATAAAACGGGTATTAAGAGGGGTAAGGGGTCCTAATACTAACACCCGCCAAAATACCTCATTACTCATAACACCTGACAACGTCATTTTTGCGACCCACCATTTTTTTCTCTCCAAACAAACTAAATTTCATTCAAATTAAAATATAATACAAAACTTAAAAAAAAAAAAAAAAAAAGCCATATGAAAAATTAAAAAACTCCTTTTTCTTTTTATAAAAGCGACTAATTATTACGCTAAGCAAGCGTACAAAGTGGACATTGTTTGGTGACCCCTCCATCCGTTCATGTTGGGTTGACCAGTACAATAAAAAGGAATGGAACCACTAGAAAGTCGTCTGAAGTTCACACTTAGGTAAAGATGGTGACTTTAGAAATGGAACCACGAACCAATTTCACTATTCGAACTACTTATTGCGTATGAAATCAAGGTTTATGAGAAAGTCGGTGAAGTTTCTATGATGTTCTACCTGCGTATTCTCGGTCCTTTCTCTTTTCAGAACATCTTTGTCCATCGATAATGGCGTAGAGAGAATTTTCGTTTAAATAAATTGATGTCGGCCCACTTGTGATGGTTCCCAAGATCAATCGACCACTTCACTTAGGTCGTTGCCACAATTGGAGCTTTTTAGCCCTGTCCCCAAACCGGGCTTAGGCGAACCAACACTAGCGTATTGATGCGGGTTTCTTGACCATGTCTTAATATTTATAGTCTCGCTATACCTATGGTCTACCTAATGCAGCTAACAGGCGGTGTGCCGGTCGCGTGTAGTGTAGTAAATGGTAAAAGCGAGGTCGTCCCAAGAGCTATGTGTGTTGGATTATTACTAAGTCTAGTGTCACAAAATAATAATTGTTTCGATAGGGATTAAACTAGTAGTGCGAGAATGAAATAAGCGGATAAATAATAAAGGAAATCAATAGAGGAATAGTGGTGCTAACCTGGTCGATCCTCGTAGCTAGTTATGTCTCGTCTACTACTTCCAATTACTTGGTCGGTCAAATTCGAGAGGACAACATTTGATCAATTTGCCACAACCTATAAGCAAAGATGCCACCACGAGAAATCGGTAGCACCCTCGTAAGTCTGTTGTTCCTGGTCCCCTAAGCCAGTCATTAAGTACCACTACATGCTAGATTCAAAATAGTGAGTGCCGGCCGTTAGGAACTTAGTCGCTACACCCCGATTCTTAAGTTCATCAAGCGATAGGTGATCGGTTGGTCGAATCGCACAAAGTAGAAAGGGTCGTCGGTTGGTCGTATCTTACCCTTCCGAGTCTCGATCGACTCACTAGGTCGGTTGGTCATATCTCTGGCGGTTGGCCTCTGCCGCCATTCAAAACTACGAATCAAGGGTGACTACCAAAGAACTATGCATGCATACACTTAGAAATAATTATGCGGAGTAAAGGTATATGAAACAAAACAATTAAGGAATCATAACTAGGCTAGCACCAAAGGGTGCTTAGGCGCTCATATTAATCATGCAAATCAATTCAATATTCAAAGGTACGAAATACATGAATTGAAAGTAAAAGAAATATAAAATGCTAAAGCTTATCGTAATGGGTGACTTACTCCACTTGGAAGCGACTCCGTATGCTCCCTAGACCTGCCTTGAGCTTTTCCCACGTTCTCAGTGTTGTGTGTGGAATGGGATGCTTAGAAATCTTTGTAATTAGTGGGGTATTTATAGGCAAGGTGCGGGTTCTGGCGTAACCAATATAGGAATTCTGTAGTAACCTTCTATTCTTCGTAAATGCACTAGATGCGCTGGTTACGGCGTAACCTTATTAGTGGTTCTGCGTAGTCTTCAATAAACTTCGGTTCGTCGTAAGTGATGCGATGGTTTGGCGTAAGTATCGTGACGTGGAACCTCTTTTGACCTAATGGAGTTACGTCGTAACCTTTGGGAAGAATTCGCAGTAACCTCTTGATAAGTTGGTATTAGGGGTCACACAATAATTACGGCATAATGTGAGAGAGGAGTTACTGTAGTAACTTCTTCAAAATAGGCATCTTGTGATAAATCTTTAGTAATGTTTCCATTTCAGCGTCTCTTTAGCTCGATGTTCGTAATTTACGAAAGTGGAAAACAATGGAAAACAAGCGTAAATCCATATAAATGATATAAATAACGAGCATTATCGGAAATTGACACTTAATATTCGGGACTATTTGATGTTATCAAATATCCCCCACTGAAACTCTACTTGCTCTCAGTAGACCTTGTTAGATAGATTCCTAAAAGATATCTCCCAAAACCGGAGAATATGAGTTTACAAATCCCTTATGCTAGAATAAAACAAAGCCTAACACCCACGAAGAGAACAAACACTCAAATCTCTCAACTATTCTAAGTGTCAATTTCGGGTGATCACTCAATCAGCTTGTGTCATAGCATGTATTCTATCATAAGCTTGGCGATTACACAAATCTCCACCACTAGAGTTAAGGGCTAAACAATTCTCGAAGGCAATATGGGTGAACACGACAAAGGTTAAGGGTGACTCGTCATTACTAACATGTCACGATGAAGTGGACAAAATCAATGATACATGACCAAATCCATGGCCAAGACACCAAAGATTGCTCATTGCATCACTAGACATGCTTCATGACTAAAGGGTAGGATAAGACATGGGATATATAATTGGTGTAAAATGAAAAACAAGCGGGTAGTCTAAATCTATAACCAAGTCATCACCACTTACCGTCCGCCCAAAGTTCAAGTTTAGAAGTCTAGAAACGGATCATGAAATGCAAGGTAGTTGTGTCATTAGAGGGCGTCGTGATGGCACACTACCTTTTTTCTTCTGATGGCAAAACTACCAACCCAATCTTCAAATGTGACCGAGGTGGCCTCCTCGATACTAATCAATAAAGCTCATACAATAGTGCTTATAGCATCGCACTTTATAATATCATAACTCAATCGACTTTTTTTTTTTTTTTTTTTTTTTTTTTTAACATAACATAATAACATAACATCCCCACTTGAGATGAACAATGGGAATATGGGGGTCTTCAATGATCTTCATAAATGTTGTCGATGAAAGCGTGATTTCCAAACCTTTCCACTCGAATCTTGAACTTAGGCAAATGATGACTTCTGACCACAAATAAAGACTACGAGGGTAGGCTAAGGTGTATAGGTGTGAAACAATATATTGGGTTGACAAAATGAAAGGAATGGCTCAAAAGGGTGTATCTAGGGTATCTTGCACTAAAGGAGAGTGCAACAAAGGGTTTACATGGAATTCGAAAAGTCGAGGAGACTAATTGATAGACTCACAATGGTGAATTTGTTTGGGTGATAATCCTATAATATTTCCTTCTAAAACTGAAAAGTTCAAATACATCAAGCTAACTCAACATACCTCGTCTATGGTCTCAAAATGATGCAAAGGCCAAGTTCTAAAGTTTACAAGCTACCGGCACACTCATAATTTGGTGGATTTGGTGTAAAATATTGGAAACGGATAAGGCTAATCTCACTATGTAATGTCAAGGGTTGTATGTGCTCGGCTAAGGTCTAATCTAGTTAGGTTAGGAATAACATGTCAAAATTTAAAAAATGGCATAATTTTTCAAAATAAACTAGAAAAATGAGGGCAAAATAAAGTTCAAGAGATAATTCTACTCCGTCCCCCCAGAATTGTACAAAGTCCCTTTTGTACTAGGCATTAAAATAAAGGTGAAGAGAAAGGTAGAATTAGGCGAGAACTTCCTGAAAATTTTCTCCAAAAGAAGAAGGCCTCGAAAAGAACCGTGCCTTCGTTTAAGCGTCATGAACAAACTTGATCCACGAAATCACAATCCGACAAGCATAATACTAAAAGAAAAATGAAAAATGAAAAACAAACCTAACTCACTTTGGTAGGAATCACGGTTGCATTTAGCGTGTCAACAAGCCTTTTAAACCACTTGGTGTCCCAGTGGACGAGTGAAATCTCGTGAGGGTTTACAGAACACACCCGCAAAGTTCATTTAAAACTAATACAAGGTTCTTGTGTTTTAAAATGAAAGAATTAAGCAGAGAGGAGTTACGTCGTAACTCCCATGAGGAGTTCTGCAAGTGGCAGCAAAACCTAATATGATTTGAAGAGGCGGTGATTACAGCATAACCATTGAGATGGTATTACGTAGTAATTGGTAATCGTCAAGAATTTGCTTTGCTCAAATGTTGGTTCTGGCGTAATCACCGAGGATGAGTTCGCCATAACTCATTCGGATCGACAAGCTATGACAATAAGTTCCTCGTTTCACGGAAAAATGTTAGAAAACACAAAACCCAATGAAAGGAAATGAAAACAAAAGAAAGGGATAATTCGGGTTGTCTCAGAAAGAGCACTTTTCTTTATACGAGTCTTTAAATTAGACTCGGAGGCTGCAGGCTACGGTGCTTGTTGGTCATTTTCGTGAACATGGCGATCTCAGCTGGATCCAACTTACCAAATTCTCATCCCTTTTGTAGTCATTTCCCAATTCTAAATGACCTAAGTAGAAACCTTTGATTTTTACGGTGGGGGTGATCAATGCCTTTTCTTTGTCTTCTCGCTAATATCGAGTAAAGGTCGAGGCTTGGCTTAGCGCCTCTTGGTCCGGTTCTAAAGTTCTTGATCGTTCTCGGCATTTTGAAAATATTCTTGTCATCGTTAATCTTCAACCATACCAATCCTTCTTTTTCATTCTTATCTAAACCAGGCATTTCCTGAAAAGGCCTTCCTAAAATTACTCCCGTAAGTCCATCCTCCACAAATTCACTTACGCCGTCTAGAACCATAAAGTCCACCAAGAATGAATGGGTCCCAACAAAGACATGGATGTTAGTTACAAACCCAAGAAAATTATTTCCCTTGTATTCTAATTCTTTCTTCATAACTTGGTTGTAACATTCTGATGAGTGTCTAAATACTCATCATTTTTGTACAATCTAAACTGCAAAATCATCTGAAAACACTAAAAAATACATCAAAATGATGAAAATATCACAAATCAGTGTTTTATGTGTTTTAAATGCAAAAATATCAAAATCGGATGAAAAGCGTATCAAATTTGCAAAATGGCGGTTTAGTCCCCCAGTTTCAAAAGTTGTCAAAATCGGTCCTGGTATATCTAAATAAAGAAAATATCATTCAAGGTCCACGAAATATTTTAAATTGTCAAAATTGTCCTTGAATGAATCTTTGGTCAAATGGCGAGAAAAAGGTCCTTAAAGTTTGAAAAATGTCATGTTTAGTCCTTGGAATTTTCAAAGATGGCAAATATGGTCCTTATATTATTTGAGATTGTCAAAACCAATCCTTGGATTATATTTTGAATGAGCAGAATGATCCACGGATTTTCGAATTATCACTTTTGGTCCCTAAAATATCACATAATTTCATATTAAATCGAACCCTTTACATATCCAACCCAAACCCAAAATGCTTTTACCGGTCCATACCCAAAATCCAAACCGTTTACCACCCAAGACCGGTCAACCCATTGGTCAAATAAAACCAACCCATACTTTTTTTCTCTTCTTCTCACTGAATCCCATTGCTTCCTCGACCTCCCTACCTCCCCTCGACATATCCCTCCATGTCCCTCCACCTCACCTAAACAACAAAATACATTAAATACAACCTCCCCATTCACTCAATCCTCCACTGTCATGAATGCCACTTTCCATAAAATCGATCAGGGTCAAAATGATCTCTGGCGATCAATGGTCCTAAAGGAAGTGGGAAAAGCTCGAAGTCAAAGGGAAGCATTTCACTTATAAAAGAGAAGAAAAGCAAGAAGGAGGGAGTAGTTAGTTTTAATAGTTTTTCTTTATGTCGTTTTTTAAAATTAATGTTTTAGTTTAAAGCAAATGTTGTAATTTCAGTTTTTATGTATCATAATTAAGTTGAGACATCATTGTAATGTGCTTTTGAATATCAATTCAACTTTTTATATAAATTCCAAGTTTCCAGCTAACTGTTGTAACTCTTAGTTTCCAACTCTTATTCATAAGCTCTTAGAAGCTTATTTTTAAACTCAACCTAGTTTATTTAAGCTATTTAAATCTTTTTGTAAGCATATACATCAACTTCGATCAATATTGGTCCATGGTCAACGAAAGTCAAACTGAGCAAGGAATGGGAATGGTGATGATATTTGGGTTTGTTTCGGCATGGATATGGGTTGGTAAGGGCTTAGTGTAGTGATATTGGAGTGCGGTTTTAGCACTGACATAAAATTTGGACCTATGTGAATGCGCCTCGGTTTCACTTTCAATCCATTGTGCTTATTGTGCTTGTCTGTTCTTGTGGTATAGATTGGTTTAATGTGTTTATTTAGTTGTATTTAGGATAGTTAAGCTCGGTTTGATGGTGCATAGGCTAGTTTAGAAGTTGGCTTTATTTTAATTGCATATCGGTGTTAGCAGTAGTGTTTGGATTTGCTACTTAAAGTATGTTAGAGGTTTAGTGGGTTGTAGATTCTTGTTGCTTTAAGTTTCTTAAGCACATTTGAACTCATACACATCTTAAAATTGCACTTACATTAGGCCCAAAGTCAAAATCCTCTTAATCATCTTCATTTTCATATCATTTGAATTTTCATGCATCAAAGTTTGATTTGTATTCAAAAGTCATTAGAGTAGCTTATTTCGGTTCCATGTCATCATATTATATCAATCTCGGTTCATAATTTGGCTTCAAATCTCAAATTGGTCAACATTTCATACGTGTTGAAAGTCAAAATTGAAAACTCGAGTTTTGATCCCAATTAGGGATTTTTCATTGTACATTACGAGCCAAATCAAGTGAAACACGGTATTTAAAAACTTACGTTGGTCTACTTTCTTGTCACCATTTTATTAGATTTTGCAAATTTTTATAAGCTCTAAATGGGCTTGTCAATATGGTACAAATACACGTGGCTTGACTCGATTATCAAGCGAGTGCCATTACGAGATATCTGAGTTCTGCAGCCCTCACGGGAGGCTTAGTTTAGCTTATCAAGGTCTGATTTTGGTTCATTAGTAGTTAGCCGGGTCTAAGTCGGGGTCCAACCATTTTTCATTTTCACTAATAGGATAGCTTGTGCTTAAGCTCTAAGTGCAGCAAAGTGAATTTTAGACTTATTCCAATTCATCAAATCTTTGAAACTTGTGTTTTAGAGGTTTGAGCTTGTTATTTTAGTTGCGTTTGGGTACATATAGCATATTAGAGCTTCTGTGTTAAGTTGGTAGCTTATTGTGGTGTTTGGCTTATTTAAAGTGCTTATTTATAAGCACTTCCAACATCAGTTTCATAATCCCCCACACAACCCCATGTTTTTCCATTTTTCCTAGATTCCTAATATTATTTTAATCTTATCTTGAATTTTTGATTTTCTAGGGCAGTTTGGTATTTTCTTGATTTTAATTAGTTTTAAGCATTTTAATTAGCATTTAATACAAATAATTAAGAAAAGTTTCAAAAATAATTTTCATTTTTCTTAAGTTAAGATAAATATAAAAGACAAAAAATATTTTCCTAATTTTCTTAGTTAAATTTGTAATTTATAGCATTTAATTAGTTTTAAATAGTTTTTAATTAATAATAATTAGATAAAAAGTGTAAAAAATATATTTTTAGTTTTAAAATTAGTTTTATAATATTTTAGATTTTTCTCAATCATAATTTTATTTTTCTAGCCTTATTTTGTATTTTCTTCTATTTTAGAGTATTTATAAATAGTTTAAATTAGTTTTTAATTAATAATAATTAAATAAATAGTTGAAAAAAACAATTTTCCTTTTCTAATAATTTTCTTTTATATTTAGGATTGTAAAAATGTATTTTTCATATCCGTAGGTATTTTCCTTCTTTATTTTCACGTTTTATTTTGTACGTTTACGTAATTTTATTTAAACGTTCATCATTTTAAATATAGTGATAGCGTTTATTTAATATATTTTATCTTTTTAATTTTCTTAATTTGCATTTAAGTCATTGTAATTTTTAAACTTTTCTTTAGGTATAATTATCAATCGAACCTTTCTTGATCACTTATCCTTAGTGATCACTCTATCATCTGAATTAGTTTTGACACACCATTGAGTCTCCGTGGGACTTAACGACCGGGAATTCATTGTATTCTCGAGACTTCATTGTATTTGTGTTTTAAGCAGTTTTAAGCTTCTTACGGTTAGCCATTCACAAGTGGCTAGCTTGTGTGAGGTAGTTTGACGGTTTAGCACAGATCACATTCATTTGACATGATATTGAGTGGGGAAGTCGTGTCAATAAATGGGTGGAAGTCGATGAACCCGATTTTGCATGAGATTTTAAGATAATAGGGGTTTACATGATGTATCGGGTTCCTACCTCACGAAATTTAGGTTGAAGTGGTCACGAAAAAGTCTTAACATAGTTATCTTGCCAATGGGTCATCTCGACATCATGAGAGGTCTTCAACACTTAATCCTAAGTCATCTTCCTTAAAATTCACGAAAACATCAAAATCTTTCCCGAGTCAAACTCTCCGAGGTCAGGGGTCGCTAAGAAATTTTCTAAAGCTTCACTAAAATTGCCTCGAGTTGATTGCACATACCTTCTCGGGGTAGACAAATGTTCATTAGGTCGAAAGTGGCAATTTCTCCATTAGCTTCAAGAGTCAATTTTCCGGCAAAGACATCCACCTTAGTGTGACGATGGCAAGCATGGGTCTTCCTAAAATGATTGGTATCTGTTGTCTTCCGGAATGTCAAGAATCACAAAATCTCTGGGAAAAGAAATTTCTTAATTTTCACTGACACATTTTCAACAATTCTAATGGCGATTGCATAGATCGATCGACCATTTCAATTTTCATCTTGGCGGCTTTAAGTTACCAATTCCATCATAAAAACATCGAGCGAGGCATTATGCTAATACTAGCTCCAAGATCGCTAGGGCATTACACATGTTTAGACTCCCGATATAGCGAGGGAGAGTAAAGCATCATGGATCTTTTTCCTTTTATGGTAGCTGGTTCCTCAAAACCGTTGAGCATCTTTCGTTGAGGCGAATAGTCTCGTCATAACTTAATTCATGCGCAATATCATGACGATTAGTATTAACAGAATCATTAGTAGGAGGGTTTACCAGCAAAGTTTGGTCCAGAAGTGATTGTCTCTCAATGCGTCATTAAAGCAACTTTTTCGAAAGGTCAAAGGTTCTTGAGGATAGTTTCTGATGTGGACAACTTCCTCCTCCTTGGCGCTAAATAATCGAGATAGCTTACGAACAAGAACTAACACTCTTTTGCAATCTTTTAATCCTATCATCGTGCATTTTGAGAGAAGAGATTGTATTATCTCGAATGTCCTCATCAATTTTCAATCCTATCATCTAGTTCTCTAGATTCTACGATGTGGAGAATTTTTCTTTCTAGATTTCTCCGGTTTTGGTCCCAAACACGCTCTTAACCTTTTCAACCTTGCATGCTTGACTTCTCTTTCCAACCTTCGTTTTGAAAATTTCCCGTAATTGTATTCTTGCTTTGTTATCGTCTTCATTACCTTATGATCAAAATTATCTCTCGGTCCGTACCCTGTATCCATGTGCCACTTGTATCAATGTTCATAAATCCAATGAATACATTCCAAGGCACGATCGGGAGTCATGCTAGGAATAGGTCTTGGTGAATCGAGAAGTTCTCGTGTTTGCGCATTAATCCACGATAGAAGGCGTATCACGATCGATGTTTGTTTAAATCATGAGTAGGGCATCGATAGAAGCTCATTAAATCTTTCCCATGCTTGGTAAGCGTTTCTTCTCAACCTAAGCGAATTGATAGATTTTCCCAGAAGCTTGGCCATTTTTGAAGGAGGGAAAAATTGCAAGACGAATTCTTTTCTAAGTTTATCCTGTGCTCCTTTACAATCGTGAGGGAGTTTAGTTGTAAAACTCTAAAAATCTAACGAGTGTGAAAAGACTATTTTACCCTTAAATTAAACGTTTCTAAAATACGTAAAATATGTCCGACTCATTAAATTTGTTTATAACCTAACTTCGAAATAATTAACTTGTGCAAGATAAAAATAAAACCGACACACCTTATGTCCAATTTATATCACACGTTTCTTTTATTGTATGGACCAAAAGTTATACAAATTCATAACACATTCAACTTGAATAAAAAGTCGCATACATTTGTATTTAGGAAAGTTGAATTGGTCTTTTATTCCCTCCCTATGTTCGTGATTTACCTCCCATTTACTTCCTTAACCCCATTTCGTTTCATATTACTAACCTATTTTTTTACACATTCAAAGAAAACACACAAAACCCTAATACACTAGGTGGCGGCATATTTTTTCTCTCCTTCGTTTGATCGCAAAATCTTGGTATAAGGAAGGTAGGTAGTAGGTTTCGATTCAAGAGAGTGGGCGTAGTGCGTGGCACGCTAGGTCGTAACGTTGGTTAGTTTGATTTTTGGTATCGTCTTGGTTCCTGCGTCGTCTTAACTTCAGCAGCGCAACAAGGGTATATGTCGATCTCATCTCAATCTTTCTTTCCTCTTCACGTTTGTTAATCGTGTAATGTGGTCTCAAATCATATGCATGTTTTCGACTAGGGTCTCACATAAAATAATAGCATATGTCACATGAAATCATGAATAAAGGCGCGTAAAATATCGAATATAGATGTCATATATATAGACCCTATGTTTTATTTTGGTATACTATTACGGTCATTATATACGCAATGGATCTTGTAATAAGCTCTAACGTTGGTCTCAATATTAGACTAAGAATCGGTCATAAACATAGGAAATAAAGATGGGACACGAGTAAGTAATGTGAATTAAAGACACATTAAAACATTCATACTGAAATGAGATTTAAGCATATGAAAAAAAAGAGAGTGTCATCAGTCTTGGACATGGTCATGTATAGATTGCTTTGACTTCATTTTATGATCAAGTCTCGTTAGTTGGGATGTCAAAAGGAATAGCTTTGCGTGAGTTTTGGTGGGTCAAATGAAGCCTAAAACATGATAGAAAACTAGAAACTGAGAACAAGTGATATAAAGTGCGAATCGTTTTCGGTTATATTTTCATCTGAAGAAGATGAACATCATGCATGAAATATTTGCTATATATACATGCTAATAGAAAATAGAATAAGCAAAGTTACTCATTTAACCTAAACTTTTATTATTTTTGCATTAAACACCATACTTTGTTAAATTGACATATAAAGTCCTAAACTATGACATGTTTCATTCTAAACCTTTTAAGTTAACCATTTATCTTTTGTAAACCCCTAAGTTTGGCAAATTAGTGGATTTTACCTTAAAGTTACTAATTATGGAAACTTATTAAATACATAAACTTACTAAAATAGAAGTTACCTAAAATGAAAAGTTACTGAATATGGAAACCTGGTAAAAGTGGAAAGCCGTCTAAAATGAGTAATCCGATCTTAATAAGCGTTATTTAATTCATAGGTTCCGGACGGCGGGATTGATTCATCGTGTGACTTACGTTTCTATTTATGCTTGCTTCGATTGAGGTACAGATATTCTATCCCTTTTCAGTAGGGATTTCTCATAACTTTTCGATCCTTGACTTTACTTCACTTATGATATTCCTTTGCTATAATTTCCTTATGCTATGATCCTTTTGATATGATTCCGACATAATCCTTTGATATGATTTTGTTCGCTATGATATTCGTTTGTTATGATTATGAACTTCTGATTATGAACCTTATGATTATGAACCATCTGATTATGAACCTCTGATTATGAACTTATGTTATGGAAAATCTGATATGAACCTTTGACTTTTGAACCTTTGATATGAACTTTGATATGAACCCTTATGATATGATTATGCTTTGACCCTTGAGTTTGATACCCGAGCCAAATATGTGTTCCTAGTCATGAAGGTAACATGGTAGTGTCATTGATGCACCAATGGCATGACTCGGTGTGTCAGTGATGTTGCACACCGTCCCATTATGTTATATGATTATGAGCTCACTATATGTATATGATTTGGCCACTATGTTTCGGGGGAGGGGCGTATGGATGCATCCTAGATATGTTATGATATGATATGCTATGATATGATATGATTTGATATGATATGATATGATTTATATGGTGTTAGGAATTAGAAATTCCGGTATTAAAAGTCGGTCACCTCAAGTATATGTAATCGTTAAGCTCGTAGTCGTAGTTCTTTTAAGTTAAGTAGTATTTAGTTAAGTAACACCGTGGAGGACGAGACGGGTCTTTACCCTGTATGCACGATCCACGACCCGATGTGTGGCGATTTATGTAAGACTATAAATACTCTCTACCTTCCCAGGTAGAGAGTTGGAGCTCATAATAATATCTTTCACTTTCTCTCACTAAGTTCCCTAAACCTCTAACTTTCTCTCTAGAATTCCATCTATATGCTACTTTGTGTTATGGTTTGATGTGTATGTGAAAAGTTATATCTTACAATTGGTATCAAGAGCCATGGTTAGATCATATCTTGCACATCTTTGGATTTCTAGTGGTTTTAGGTGGTTTTGAGTTTGAAAAAGTTTAGTGGTTTTGCATCATTTGGTTGATTTCTTGTGTTAAAGTTTGAATTTTGTTAGTACTTTCATGTTTAGAATCATCACAAGTGTTTAGGTTTTCATTTGGTTAGCTTGAATCATCTTGGTTGGGTTGTTTTGGATTGAAAAGTGATGTTTATATGGTTTTTCTTGCTAGCGACTTAGCTCACGGTTTATTTTCTTCATAGCGACTTGCTTCACAAAATTGTAGCGAGTTCTGGTTTTAAACCTAGCGAGTTAGATCTAGCGAGTTAAAGTACAAGTAGTGGACTCTCCACTACGAGTAGCGACAGTGGTAGCGACTTGAGTGCATGGCGAGTTGCTCTTTAGCGACTTGTATCTCTAGCGACTTGTGTGGCAATTCTTGCCAAAATTTTGCTAGCGACTTGAGGTTAGCGAGTTACTATAGCGACTTGCTTTTTGTCTAGCGACTTGGGACTCTAGCGACTTAGTTGTCTAGCGAATTAAGTGTTAGCGACTTAGTGCATTATCTTCTAGCGACTTAGTGCATTATCTTCAGCGACTTAGTAGCGACTTAGTGCATTATCTTCTAGCGACTTGAGTGATTGTTTACGGTTTTCTCTTGATTTAGTAAAATCCGTGAAAGAATCTATTTCCGGTTTAATCATAGAGTTATAAAATCCGTATAATCATTAACATGTCTACCAACGTCCCTACTATCATCTCCCTTTGTTGGAGGATGTACAAGCGGTGGCTCGGATACTCGTCCACCCGTGCTTGTGAGGCGACTACGATTCTTGGGCTCAGCGAATCAGTTGTATTGCCTTGGAAAGGAAAATGGTGTCAACATTCTCAAATCCATTGATGAAGGACCATATCGAGTTGAGGCGACTAGAGACATACTTGATACTAATGAAGATGGTACTCTGTTTACGGAATGGACGGACCTAAGATGTATGATGAGCTTGATGATAAGGAGAAAAGAGATTCGATGCGAGATATCGGGGCTTCAAACATTGTTCTTCAAGGTCTTCCTAAAGACATCTACAAGGCGATCAATCATAACAACGATGCAAAAGCGGTTTGGGATAATGTTAAGATGCTTCTCTCGGGTTGAATTAACTATGGAAGGCAGAGAATCGACTCTATATGAATTTGAGCACTTCAAGATGAAACGGATGAGAGTGTCTATGAGTACTATGTGAGATTTCATAAGTTAGTGAATGACATGAGGAACATCGAATGACTATGCCTAACATTAATTTGAACTCAAAATTTGTGAACAACATGAATCCCGAATGGCACAAGTTTGTCACATTGTGAAGCTCACTAAAGGATTGAAGAATACAAACTATGAGCAACTCTATGCCTTCCTCCTTGAGAATGAGAGACATGCTATGTTTGAAAAATTGATTCTCAATCGGTTCAAAACCAACGAGGGAGAGACAAGCTCGTCTAATGACTCAATGACTTTCTACTCGAACATTGGAATCACAACCAAAGCATCACAAGTCATACCCTTGGGTAATGGTAATCACAAACTCATTCACGATCCTATGTTCAAACAAGGCGATCTTTGATGCTCACGTGGGTAACTTCATTAATCAACTAGCTCTTCTCATTAGTCAAAACATGAATTCTCTCCACAAACCAACAACAACCTCGAGGCGCATCTAACCCCACAATCAAGCCCTTTGTTAAAGATGGAAGGATCGTGGTGCAACCGATTCGGGAAAGGCAGTATGATCGGGGAAGAGGTGGGTGGGAGAGGTTATGTTGGCAACGAATCGAGGAAGAAATGGTAACCAAGGTCAAGCTAAGCCAATCAAATGTTATAAGCGTGGTGGTGAAGGACACATTGCAAGGCGCACATCTCCAAGCGTCCGAGAATCTTGATTACTTGAGAGATAAGATGTTCTTGGCACAAGCTCGGGACAATGGTCTTGCTTTGGATGAAGAGGAATTCTTTGTTTCTTCTTGAGGGCAATGCCAAGACCTATGATGCGAGATGTGGATGAGCGACCTATTCGGGAGATAGGTCACAATCATCGAATGCCTTTCAAGTCGTGGTTGTGATGCATACGACTACGATGTAGATGATGGACCTCTGCACACACAATTTTATGGCTAGCATTTCTCAATGGTTTCTCCCAAGATCTCTTCTTCACCACAAGTGGCCCATCAAGGACAAACTCATCTCGGAGGTATTAAAACTATCGATGATCTTGATGTGCAGCGGATGCATGACAAAGTACAATCAAGCTGAAACTTTTGAATCAAATGTTGAAAATATGGGTAATAACAATATTGTCCCATACGATCAATCGTGAAACAAAGTGAAAGTGAAGTTGTACCAAGTGATGCATCTTCTGCGATCAACAATGACTATGTCTTTGATGAATACACTTGCATGTGCTCACGATGATTCCGTAATTTACGAACTAAATGCCTATAAGGGCGTGTTGCTATTTATGAACAACGTGCAAAATTTGAGTTGACCACTCGTGAGCGGGAAATGGATGACCAAGTGAGTACGATAATTAGAAAAAGTAAGTTTAGAAGAAGTATTGAAACAAAATTAAATTCCTTGCAAGAAAAACTTTCTAAAAGCATTAAACAAAAACAAGAACTTCAAGAAAATGTGAAAATGCTTAAGCAAGAATTTAATGCAAAGGAATCAAAACTCTTGAGAGATTTTCTAATCGAAAACTTTGAAAAACAAACTTGAAAACAAGTTGTACATACAAGGAAACACCATTGATTGCTCATGGTCACTAAACATCGAGTCTTAAGCGATAAGCATAGCATTCCCTTGTTGAGGAACCAAATCCGGAGGTAATTAAAAGGCTAGAAATGCTCATAAGGTGCTTTATGATGGTAATGAAATCCTTAAGCCTGGCGAAACCTAGTTGCGTTGAGTGCTTTGAGGAAGATAAGAAATCAAATGAAATCACTAGGGAAAAGATGAATAAGAAACAAAATGATCCCAAATGCAAGAGAAAAACATAATTATCACTCCTCATGATTACAAGAAGGAAAAGCTGGATTTCCTTAAACAAGTTTAAGCCTCGGACATTGTTGACTCCCGAACAAGTCTTACGGAAAAAGGATTTAGATAAGCGAAGCGGAAAATATTGTTGAAACAAACCCTCCCTTTGGAAAATGCCTAGAAGCATTGTGTATCCTCCTAATACACCAATGCATCTTGTACCTAGAACAATTGCCACTAAAAGCAAGACATTAATTAGCCAATCGTTATATTTCAACTATTTGTTGATTTTGAGAAAACTTGCAAGAAAAGGATCACACCTTTGGTATAAGCGAAGGAGAAAGGGTTTTGAACAAATGAAAGAATGTTATTTAAGCGAGGTCATGCCCTTCTTTAAACTTCTAAAGATCACTTTGAGAGTCTTAAAAGGGATAGAAAGCGATATTAAGGGAATGGAAAAGGAATTTGATGCAATGGTTGTTGAAGTTAGTGACTATGGCGTGCCTTTGAAATATAATGAGATTGAGAGAAAGAACTTGCATACATTAAATGAGAATCTTATTCTTGAATGTGTTGCTCAAGATGTGTTTTCAACGCTTCAAATTGCTCTATTAATGCTTCAAATTTCATGAATTATCTGTGTACTGAAAGTCTCCCATGATCGTGTCATTGAGCTTGAAAAACTAATTCTAAACTAAATGAGAAAATTGAGCTGGATGATCACGACAATTTCGTTAAACATTTTCTAAACTAGAAGTTGAGCATTTTAATTTACAACTAAAATATCAACATCTTAAAGAAAATGTCAAAACTTCAAATGTCAAGACATCTTGGATGCTCGAGTTTGATGCGAGTTTTCAAATTAACAAGCGTGATGAGCAGATTCAAGCTCGGTGCAACACGATCGAGAAAGTTGAAAGCCCAAATCTCTCAATTAAAGGGTCAAACGAACAATATGGCGGGCTCCCAAATGCCTCCTCCTTTAGATTCTCGGAATTCTCAAGCGTTTCATCTTCAAAACCTAGTAAATGCTTTACAAAGGAAAGCGAAAGTTTTCTAGAAGAAAATGAAAAGGTTAAGCGTCATTTCAATGAGTTGTTTGAATCAATTAAAGTCACTCGTAACAAAAACAACGAACAAATAGCTTCATTGCAAAGGAAATTGAGAATCGAAGAGTCGGGTAAAAGGAAAATGCCAATGATCAATGGGAGAATGTTGTATCAAAGGTTCACTCTTGTAATAAATATGCTTTATCGTGACATATGTCCCCCTCATCTAAGGAACAACAAACTTGCCATTCAAACATATTTCTCATCCTTAAGGATTGCTTAGAATGCTGCGTGAGATTGTTGAAGAGGATAAGCTAGAGAAACCTCATGATAATGCAATTGGACATGCATGCTTATATGCCAAACGATCTCAAGAAATCTTAGAATGCTTGATCACAATATGCCCAAAGACATTAGGTGAGAGAGTTAACCCTTTGATTCCATGCTCGATGCCTAAGGCCAAATATGATATGCACTCGATTCCCAATGTTTTGAATGTGAGCCGTAGTGTACCCTTGAGTAGTTTGATTCTAGATCATCAATGCTAAGAAAGAGAACTCAAATGTGCCTTCTAGGAGTACTAATCTCGGTACCTCTAGTTTTAAGAAAGTGAACCTTAGTGCACTGCATGTAGTTCGGATCGGCACATCTAAGCAGGTGGTGCAAAGAGTTGTAAAACAAACTAATGTTCCCATTCCCTACAGAGTGTCGGTGACATTAAAGGGAGCGGTCAAAGTCTCAAGACAATACAAGGAATGATAGGACCTGCAAGCTAAGAATGTGCCTTTGGAAAAGTGAAGAACAATCTAGGAACTTTAAGTTTGAATCGAATAAAGCGAATCGTGTTGATTCTAGTATTAGCCATAGGCGTCTTGTAATTAATTGAATTCGATACTATTTGCAAACCTTGTCTTGATGAGTGCTTGAATTACATTTCTAATCATGAATGTGATGTTAATGTTACGCCTAATGATGTTAATTGTCCGAGTTAATATTGTTAATGCTAAAATTCATGCTAAGAAGGCTAAAAGGCAAAAGCGAAAGAAAGTTAGAAAGCGGTGGAAACCGGGAAGAACATTCGATAAAATAGGCTTATTGGATACACATTGGTCATAAGACTAATCGAGATAATGCCCACTAGAAAATGGATGCCTCTTGGTAGAACTATTCCTTTAAGAAGTGATCACTGCTGTGAGCAGGGCTATCTGAGACACTAATCTTGCATCTATTCACAATGATTCCATTGCCTCACTACGATATGAATGCTTCTATTTACGATGTGGGTGGTCCAACCATTGTAACTAACCAAATGGAACCCATTCTTGCATGGGGATCCCAATTATCGATTATCCATTCTTATGCATGTTCAGCTGCGGATCGTTCAAATCGTTACGTGGTACTGGACTCATTTGTTTCAAACATATATTTGGAGACCGGTCATGACTCATGAACCGTGAGCAAATTCATCGGGGCTATTAGATTTGGTAATGATCATTTCGGTGCTATTATGGGTTATGGAGATTATGTTGTTGGTGATAGTGTCATCTCTAGAGTGTATTATGTGGAAGGTTTAGGTCATAATCATTCTCTGTTGGTCAATTACGTGATTACGATCTAGAAGTAGCCTTGAAAACATACACCTTTGTTAGAGATCTTAATGGTAAGGAGCTGTTAAAAGGAACTCGTGGCTCAAATCTTTACACCATCTCTATCGATGACATGATGAGGGCCTCTCCAATCGCTTGTTATCAAAGGCTTCAAAACAAAGTCATGGTTATGGCATCGTCGTCTCAATCACTTGAACTTGGCACCATCAGCGATCTTTCGAGAAAGGACTTAGTTGTAGGTTTACCTAGACTAAAGTATGAAAAGGATCATCTTTGTTCGACATGTCAATTGGGAAAAAGCAAAAGTATGCCCATAAACCCAAACCTACTAACTCTGTCACGAAGTTCTTCATATGATTCATATGGATTTATGTGGACCAATGAGGTGCGAGAATATCTTTGGGAAGAAATATGTGTTAGTTGTGGTTGATGATTACTCTAGATTCACACAGGTCAAGTTCTTAAGGACAAAGGATGAAACTCACGATATCATCATCAAACTCATCAAGCAGTGCGAGTTCGACTAAACAAAGCGTCGAATTATCGAGCAGACAATGGGCGGGTTTGTCAACAAACAACTTAGTGAATTCTATGAAAGCGTTGGAATCGACCATCAAAGAAGTGTTCCACGAACCCCTCAGCGAGCGGTGTAGTTGAAAGGCGAAATCGTACTCTTGTTGAAGCCGCTAGAACAATCTTGATCTACTCAAAGGTTCCAATGTTTCTACGACGGGTGAAGCAATTGCCCTTGCATACTACACAAAATCGTTCCACGATTCACACTATTCATGGAAAAACTCCATATGAACTTGTCCACAACGAGAAAACCTAATCTATCTTTCCTTCGTGTGTTTGGTGCATTGTGCTATCCAACTAATGAGGTCAAGACTTGGGCAAACTTAGGGCTAAAGGCGACATTGGAGTATTTGTAGGATATGCATCAAACAAAAGGGATACCGAATCTACAACAAAAGAACCCGAAATATCATGGAAACAATTCACGTTACGTTTGATGGTGACCGGTCAAATGGCTCTGGACACTCCATTTCGGGACCCGCACTTCAAAAGCAGTCCCATTGGTTCATCCCTTGTTCCAAACTCCTCTCAAGAAACTCCATATGTACCTCCATCCGAAGATGATGTAAAGAAATTGTTTGATCCTATGTTTGATGGCTGTATGATTCAATTACTAATGAGGTGATGATTCCCACAACAGAGGATGCTCATATTCCGATGAATGAAGTCAATCCCTCGGTCTCAATATCTTTAAGTCAAGAAGCACTGCTGCTTGATCCTTGATCTCATCAACAAATCATCATTCTTCAAATGTACATCATGGAAATGTTTACGGCATCAATGATGAAGTTAATCCCTTTGCGACTCACGAAGATGCTCCATTTGAAAACATATTTGCTACTCACGAATCATCATCGAACCATCTTCTTGAGGAGACATCGACTCGACTACCTCGGTTCCTCAACAAGCGCCACATGAACACCTCGGAAAATGGACTCACGATCACCCCTTAGACAACATCATTGGAAATCCCTCTCGTCTGTATCAACCGGAAACAACTGCAACCGATGCCTTATGGTGCTTCTTCAACTCCGTACTATCTAAGATCGAACCAAAAGATGTTAAAGCGCCATGAATGAAGATAGTTGGTTCAATGCCATGCAAGATGAAATTCATGAGTTTGATCGTCTTGATGTATGGGAGTTAGTACACCTCAGGGCGTGCTATGATTATAGCTCTCAAATGGATCTTCAAAGTAAAACTTGATGAGCATGGTGATGTGTTGAAGAACAAGGCTCGATTAGTTGCTAAAGGATATCGTCAAGAGGAGGTATAGACTTTGAAGAATCTTTTGCTCCGGTTGCTCGAATCGAGGCAATCGAATCTTTCGGCTAATCTTGCTAGTAAGAACATGGTAGTTTATCGGATGGATGTAAAGGCGGCATTTACGAGCGGAGATCTTAAAGAAGTCGTCTCGTCGACCAACTGAAGGATTTGTGAATCAAGAGCATCCTACTCACGTTTATCGTTTGAAGAAGGCTCTTTACGGTTTAAAGCAAGCTCCGAGGGCATGGTATGATACCTTTGTCAAAGTTTCTTCTATCAACCGGATTCATCAAAGGCGATTGATCCTACATTGTTCACCGAAGTCGAGCAAACATTTAATTCATGTTCAAATTTATGTTGATGATATTATTTTTGCCTCGGCGGACCCAATGGAATGTGATCGTTTTCAAATGAAATGAGTTCAAAGTTTCAAATGTCAATGATGGGACAAATGTCATTTTCTTGGGATTACAAATTTCACAAAGTCCGGAGGCATTTTCATAAATCAATCTAAATATGCAATGAGATTTTAAAGAAATTTGGATTTGATTCATGTGACCTGTTGACACCCCATGATTGACCGAACCAAACTAGATGAGGACCTCTCGGGGATCATGATTGACCAAGCGAAATATCGGAGTATGATTGGATCACGATGTATCTCTTGCTAGTAGACCGGACATCTTGTTCATTTGTTTGCATGTGTGCTAGATACCGAGCTAAGCCTACTAAAAGCACCTTGAAGCGATTAAGCGGGTCTTCGGTATCTCAAGGAACCATCAATATGGGTCTTTGGTACCGAAGGACACCGGTATGTCACTAACGACCTATCGAGATCTTGATCATGCGAGTTGTCAAGATACTGCGTCGAAATACGTCGGGAGGTGCTCGGTTTTGGGTGATAAGCTTGTGGTGGTCTTCAAAAAGCAAATGAGTACTTCTATTTCCTCTGAGGTGAATACATAGCCATGTCATCTTGTTGTGCTCAAATCTTATGGATGAGATCTCGATTATCGACTATGGCTTTGAATTCAACAAAATCCCTACATCTTGTGATAATAAAAGTGCTATTGCTCTCTCATGCAACAACGTTCAACACTCAAGAGCAAAGCATATCGACATTCGACATCATTTCATCGGGGAACAAGTGGAAAAAGGTGTGGTGGAACTATACTTTGTGAGGTGCGAATATCGGTTAGCGAGACATCTTCACCAAAGCTCTTCCAAGAGAGCGTTTGAGTTTATTCTTCCACGACTTGGCTTGAAAAGCCTTCAACGAAACTCTCAAGCGTCTTGAGGAGGAAGGCGAGGAGTAAAGGTCTATCTTCATCTATCTCTTGTATATATCTATTTGAAAAACAAAATACAAAATTATAAAACCTTCAAAAATCAAATAGAAAAATATAAAACTCTCAAAATCCATAAAAATTTGAAAAATTGAAAAATCTTCAAAAATATTGTCAATTTGTCATGTTTTCTCGGTTCGATAATATCTACGGTCTTTGTCTTTGTCATTCAAAGAATGACACGGGACTTTAGATGTTGTTCGAATTCTTAAAAAAAAAAAAAAAAAAAAAAAAAAAAAAAAAAAAATATATTTTGGGAGAAAGAAAGAAATGGTTTATTGTCATTTTCGAGGCAATAACCGGTTTTAAAAGAAAAAACGAGCCATGTTTTATCATGTTTTCAAATTCCATGCTCGATTCTATAAACATTTATCTCTTTGAAAACTAAATGCTTTGAAAAATAACTCAATCTCTATTTTTGATAATCATCGGGACTTATTTGTCAAAATCTCTATCTCTCGATCAACAACCTATGTCATTGATTGAGGGGAGAATGATTTCAATTAAATTAAAAGTTATTTGGCATTAAATTGTTTTCAAAAGATATACATGCATGTTTTATCAATGGAGTTTAAAGTCTTAAAATCCGATCCTTATCGGTTCAAACGCTTTCATAATCAAGTCACAATTCTCCTTAAAAGCTTTCAAAATCAATTTAAATCTATACGAGATCACAAATCTCAAATGATTTGATAATTGTGATCGGGGAGAATGTGTGATTTAAATTGGTTTAAGCGATAATTCGGTAAATGGTTTTATAAGGATGTACATGCTATCACCTTGCATGTGACAAACGATTTCAAATTTTCCATGCACATGTTGAGGGAGCATCTATCTTAAACCTATGATTTGAAATGTGATCAACTTATCTCAATGTGCAAGTTCCTCTAGTATGTGCAAAACTCTTTTCAAACCTCGAGGCACATATTGAGGGGAGCAAATTATGGAAACCTCATCCTTCCGGAAATGCTATATCTTCTTGATTTGATGTGGGAAGTGATGTTGATATCTTTAGAAAATGGTAATCAAAGAAGTTAATTCTTTCTCTTGCCTCCGTGTGCAAAACATTTTCAAATACTTGATGCACATGTTGAGGGAGTTCTCGTTCTAAAATATCAAAAACAATTCGGTACAAAATGCTTTGATAATATATCACAAGTATCGAATTGATTTTCAAATGGTTTTCAATTGGTTCCAATGGCGGATGAACAATACCAAATAGACCGACCAACTCTACTTTATATGCGGTGATATAAGGATGATAAGGTTAGGTATGTGTTCCCATGATCCGCTTGAGCCGGAGGGATCTACCGAGGACAATCCACTAGTTAGTGTAGAAGTCCTTAGGTATGATGATAAAAGGAGAAAAATGAGATATGGGAAGAGTGCGGACTAAGGCGAGCTAGTCTTGGAATAAACCCAACAAGGTTCTAGCTATGAAGTCTCGGTAGCCTTGAAGGGTTGAAGAATTAAAAAGAATTGAATGAGAAAGGGTGAAAACAAATAGCCCTCCATTTATTCAACCTTAGAGGCGAAACCGGGTTCAATTCATAT
The DNA here is from genome assembly GCA_022545495.1 of Chrysanthemum lavandulifolium. Taxonomy (NCBI): domain Eukaryota; kingdom Viridiplantae; phylum Streptophyta; class Magnoliopsida; order Asterales; family Asteraceae; genus Chrysanthemum; species Chrysanthemum lavandulifolium. The sequence continues at coordinate 122,366,845 of CM040238.1, read as the reverse complement.
GCTCTTGATGGTAACATCGGTATTGAAGACAAGGCGTCATGGACCCGGTGGCCTTGCACTTCAACTTTCCAAACCACTCAAGTTCCTCTTAAAGGACTTGTTTCATTCTCACGGGAACCGACATTATCTATCGACTTTCTCTTAGAGATTGTTGATATTGAAGAGGAGACCCTCTCCTAGTCTCGACATAGGATCCAAATATGCACAAATTGAGTCTAGAGCCACGAGATCATCAATAAATCTCATTAGGACACTTTCAATGAAGACTCTCTGTTTCACACAATGTGGAAAGAGATTATATCTTGAGTCCTCGCATTATCCTTGTGGTATTGCGGAACATCCGAGTGATGTGTTTACATATTCACAATGAAGATGGAAAGCCTTACGGAGCCAACATCAAACAAGCTCTGGTAGGTGGCATGTGAGATCTATTTTATAGATTAACCATGTGACAATGAGCAGAAACAATGGGGCGATTCAATCTCTTGAATCAATCTGGTTCGAGTTATGGATTGACGGATACCTTTGAAAAACCGGTCATTGTGCTTAAAAACTCTTTTCTTTAGCACATCGACCGTGTACTAATTTTCAAACCAAAGGTGTTTTATGATTGATAATTGATTTTCAATAAAACCTTCGTTGTATTGCAAAAACAATTTCTATTGAGCAATACGATTGTTTTTCAAATCTCTTTTCATCAATCGGTGGACTTAAAATTATTTGGTTCACTCACTCCGTGTTGTCTTCTTTGAGATGTTCGGTTTGAGAACGGCTAGAACATTGCGAAACCACTGTCAAGGAGATTCTTAGGAATCCTACGATCACAGGCGGTACTTGTCTTGATCAGCGAGGCAAGTGGGCGTGTACCTCAATTCAACGAAAGTGATCAAAGACACTTTCGTGCGATTTATTGCTAGCTGTTGTATGCGGTACACCCGGCGTTTGCGGTGATCGAGAATGAAGCGGTCAATCCATAGCCGCATGCTCACTTAACACATTCATCTCAAAAGAAATCATGATTAGTGCATCAATGACTCGATATTTTCACTCCATGCTTACGCTGCTACTGCTGCGCCAATATCATGAATCAACTAAAGCTTCCGCTACTCGATGAGAAGATTTCATGATCTAGAATGTGAGCATGTCGGTCCTAAAGTCACAACACCACAAAGGATGTCTTAGAGATTTTGATAGTGATGATCTCAAAAGATGGCTCAAAATTATTATCACGTGGATCGGTAAAGACCTCCACTTGGAGTAACCAAACATGCAATGTGAAGAATCAATGACTACGAGCTTAGGAGCAAAGGACTACATCAAGAATACAAGATCAAGTGTTAATGTATTATCTAGTTGTATTCTATGTAATTTTGGTACATGATTGAGGTGACCTCCTTAGGGAGATTGTTAGGAATTAGAAATTCCGGTATTAAAGAGTCGGTCACCTCAGTATATGTAATCGTTAAGCTCGTAGTCGTAGTTCTTTTAAGTTAAGTAGTATTTAGTTAAGTAACACCGTGGAGGACGGACGGGTCTTTACCCACTGTATGCACGATCCACGACCCGATGTGTGGCGATTTATGTAAGACTATAAATACTCTCTACCTCCCAAGGTAGAGAGTTGGAGCTCATAATAATATCTTTCACTTTCTCTCACTAAGTTCCCTAAACCTCTAACTTTCTCTCTAGAATTCCATCTATATGCTACTTTGTGTTATGGTTTGATGTGTATGTGAAAAGTTATATCTTACAATGTTGACCTTAGGACCGACTGTGAGGACCGGGTAGACACTAGGCTTTAAATCATTATGATTTTCTCCGATTCGTTTGATTGTCGCTCGATTTGACTTTGATATTCGTTTGTCTTCACCGATTTGACCTTCTTCTTCGCATTTGATTTTGTTTTATTTATCTTCGCGCATCCGTTTGTCGATCGTTAGATGGAGACTACCGTGGAGCCAAGATGATGGTGCCGACCGCATTGCCGCAATGGGTCCACAGCTGTAGAGGTTCGTGAAGCGAAGCCACACCGAACGCCATTCTTTGGAGACATCGGGATCTTCTTTGGAGGAAGTCGAACGGATCAACCAAAGACGCAAAGACGGAGACAAGATTCAACCGGTGGTCGAGAAGGTTCATCTACTTCATATGATTTGGGCGCGACTTATGTTACTCCGATTCGTTTGTCATGCGTTTTGAGGCGGTATGATATTTTGTTAAGTGAGTTTGATCGGTATTGCTTTTCTTTGATTTGTTCAGAACTCGGTTTGAATCGTGAAGTTTTATTATTTAGCATTTTGGTGATATCTCAGCTTTATTTCGGATAGTCAGTAATGAGTCATGAGGAACCGTTTTATGCAAGTTGGTGGCCTCCTTTATTTTGTGGTATGGTAAGTTGGCTTGTTGTATTAATTGTTGCATATGTGTGAATCTGGTCTGCTTTGGTATGTTACTTGATATCTGTATGTGATATGTTTTGTTGTGATATTGGTTATGTGGTTTGTCATGAACCGAGACAAATTATGATGACAATAAGAACTTGTTATGTGATGCAAGTATTATGACGCCTGATCAACGTGATAATACCGAGATCATATAATCTGAACTTATTGAAATCGTACGACATCTTGGGAAATGCCTGGGGTAGGTACGTGAATGGACTTGGGCTTATATCCGTTATCCTTTGATCCTCATATTCGTTTTAAATTCTGTACCTCTTTACGAGATTCTCACCGACATCCGTTACGTATAAGATTTGTACGCTTTGGAACCGATATTGTTATGATCTGTATGAGACTATGGATTGCTACGTCTGCCTTAAACTCGTTCGTCTCTGTATACCCCTGCGACTTCAATTTTCGAGGACGAAAAATTTTTTTTTAGAGGGAAAGAGTTGTAAAACCCTAAAAATCTAACGAGTGTGAAAAGGCTATTTTACCCTTAAATTAAACGTTTCTAAAATACGTAAAATATGTCCAGCTCATTAAATTTGTTTATAACCTAACTCAGAAATAATTAACTTGTGCAAGATAAAAATAAAACCGACACACCTTATGTCCAAATTTATATCACACGTTTCTTTTATTGTATGGACCAAAAGTTATACAAATTGCGCAACACATTCAACTTGAATAAAAAGTCACCACATTTGTATTTAGGAAAGTTGAATTGGTCTTTTATTCCCTCCCCTATGTTCGGCAGATTTACCTCCCCATTTACTTCCTTAACCCCATTTACGTTTCATATTACTAACCTATTTTTTTTTACACATTCAAAAGAAAACACACAAAACCCTAATACACTAGGTGGCGGCATATTTTTTTTCTCTCCTTCATTTGATCGCAAATACTGGTATAAGGAAGGTATGTAGTAGGTTTCTGATTCAAGAGAGTGGCTGTGGTCGTGGCACACTAGGTCGTAACGTTGGTTAGTTTGATTTTTGGTATCGTCTTGGTTCCTCGTCGTCTTCTTGCTTCAACGCGCAACAAGGGTATGTAATACGATCTCATCTCAATCTTTCTTTCCTCTTCACGTTTGTTAATCGTGGTCTCCAAATCATATGCATGTTTTCGACTAGGGTCTCACATAAAATAATAGCATATGTCACATGAAATCATGAATAAAGGCCGCGTAAAATATCGAATATAGATGTCATATATGTCGACCCCTATGTTTTTTTTGGTATACTATTCTGGTCATTATATACGCAATGGGTCTTGTAATAAGCTCTAACGTTGGTCTCAATATTCGACTAAGAATCTGGTCATAAACATAGGAAATAAAGATGGGACACGAGTAAGTAATGTGAATTAAAGACCTGTTAAAACATTCATACTGAAATGAGATTTAAGCATATGAAAAAAAGAGAGTGTCATCAGTCTCAGACATGGTCATGTATAGATTGCTTTGACTTCATTTTATGATCAAGTCTCGTTAGTTGGGCTGTCAAAAGGAATAGCTTTGCGTGAGTTTTGGTGGGTCAAATGAAGCCTAAAACATGATAGAAAACTAGAAACTGAGAACAAGTGATATAAAGTGCGAATCGTTTTCGGTTATATTTTCATACGAAGAAGATGAACATCATGCATGAAATATTTGCTATATATACATGCTAATAGAAAATAGAATAAGCAAAGTTACTCATTTAACCCTAAACTTTTATTATTTTTGCATTAAACACCATACTTTGTTAAATTGACATATAAAGTCCTAAACTATGACATGTTTCATACTAAACCTTTTAAGTTAACCATTTATCTTTTGTAAACCCCTAAGTTTGGCAAATTAGTGGATTTTACCTTAAAGTTACTAATTATGGAAACTTATTAAATACGTAAACTTACTAAAATAGAAGTTACCTAAAATGAAAAGTTACTGAATATGGAGACCTGGTAAAAGTGGAAAGCCGTCTAAAATGAGTAATCCGATCTTAATAAGCGTTATTTAATTCACAGGTTCCGGACGGCGGGATTGATTCATCGTGTGACTTACGTTTCTATTTATGCTTGCTTCGATTGAGGTACAGATATTCTATCCCTTTTCAGTAGGGATTTCTCATAACTTTTCGATCCTTGACTTTACTTCACTTATGATATTCCTTTGCTATAATTTCCTTATGCTATGATCCTTTTGATATGATTCCGACATAATCCTTTGGTATGATTTTGTTCGCTATGATATTCGTTTGTTATGATTATGAACTTCTGATTATGAACCTTATGATTATGAACCATCTGATTATGAACCTCTGATTATGAACTTATGTTATGGAAAATCTGATATGAACCTTTGACTTTTGAACCTTTGATATGAACTTTGATATGAACTCTTATGATATGATTATGCTTTGACCCTTCAGTTTGATACCCGAGCCAAATATGTGTTCCTAGTCATGAAGGTAACATTACCGTGTCATTGATGCACCAATGGCATGACTCCAGTATGTACGAGTGATGTTGCACACCGTCCCCATTATGTTATATGATTATGAGCTCACTATATGTATATGATTTGGCCACTATGTTTCCTGGGGCGATGGATGCATCCTAGATATGTTATGTTATGATATGCTATGATATGATATGATATGATTTGATATGATATGATATGATTTATATGGTGAATGATGTCGTGTGCAATACGCGTCTTCACATTCCGGAGCTAGCTACTCCATTGGTTACCGAGGTCTCCCCTATTATGTATGGTATTCCGAGGTCACCTCCGAATACAATGGTTACTTATGATATGATATGATATGATATGTTCCGGCTCGTGGTAGATTCGACAACCCTTACACTTTTGATATACCTATATTGTACATACTGTATTCCCCAACGCACCATATTCTATATTAGTTGTTCATTACTCAGCATATGACTCACTCTATTACCAAGATTTATATATTCCATTGCTTTGATCTGTCACACTCTCATTCCGTTACTTCAGATTATCGTTCCATTCACTTACCGGGTTATTATATGTTTATTGGATTTGATTATGCTATTCATGTTTTATATGACTACTGATTTCCCTGCTGCGATATGATTACTATACGGTTATCTGATTTACCTGCTGTCATCTGTGTATATGTGATCTCACTGTTATGTGACCCTCTGATTGTCTGGTGACCATGCTAAGGTGTAATCGATAGTTTTGTCTGTTTATTATGTGTACTTTGTCAGTCTCGTGGTCTATGAATATCCGTTGTATCCTTATCTGCTTATTGTTGACCTGCCATGTTTACATTTCTGTCTATGCTACGGTTTGTTTGGGTAAACGGTTCAACTTATGTGGTCTGGCTTATTAACTTGGTTAATTGCCCTGCTATGTCCCTAGTTCATTTAATTATAATGTTCATACCGTATTCCTATTTGTTACGTGTGACTGCCATGCTTTGACTGCTGTTAGTACTTCCGCTGTTATGATACTGGTTATGTTTTCAACTAAGGGTTTTGACCTGTGTGATTGCCATGCTCACTTACTAATTTATTTGCTTCCGCCTGCCTTTAGATTCTGTTTGTCTTGTATGTCTTCTGTTTTCCTAAATTGATTGTATGCCATATATATATTTTGTGTTGATATGACGTCTGTTATATTTTGCTTATGTTTCAGTACTTGTATGCCTGGTTTGTATGTGATTGTATATATGTCATCGATGTTTTGCTTTGCTCTGTTCTCCTTGTTATCTGTTCTTTCTTGGATATCTGTATATTTGTGTTCTGCAGGATCCTCATTGACTCGGTGTACTCTCTTCATTGCGACATTGTTATTGTTTCCTTTGTTTCATTTCGTTTCCGCTTTGTTTAGCTTTCGCTTTGTCATATCTGCTCTTTGGGCTTTTAAGCTCACCGCATTTCTTTTCTGCGGCGGGTTTTAGGATTGAAGATGGGCTTTGATGGGTGAGAGTTGGATTATCCGAGTGGACCAACCCTAGTTACCTTATTGTTTGGACTTACCTTGAAGAGTTTTTGTTTTGATATTCCATTTCATTCTGGATATTGTATTTCCCTCGTCAGTTAATTGTTATTATATGATTTGATACTTCCTTTTTAAGGTTTCCATTTGTAAAGATTTTAAATTGTATGTTCTGATATGACACCAGAATGTGACACTTCTACCCTTGTCGGGTTGGGGTGTTACTGATTATACCATCTTTTGTTGTCCCGAGAAGAGTCATAGGAAAAATCCTTGCGTTGATCGAATAGCTTGGAGTACCTCGACGTTGAAAAGAGAGGACAAGTGGAGAACTTCTTCACGTGGTTCGAGCGTCCTCATCTTCGCTTCCGAAAACTCAAGTTCATGTAACTCTCGAATAATATGATCCGGATTGGTCCGACTCGTAAAATGAGAAGATGTTGTGAATAGGAACCGGAGAATAGATTTTCTTCTTCAAATTGCTTCTCGGGTCATCAAATGAGGTAGCCGTAAAAGGCCTCTAATGAAGTCTTGTATCCCGACATTATCGTAAAGAAAATTAAAAAGCGGACTTAATATGAAATCCTAAAAAGCACGAATGCAATGAGGATCGTGTCTTAATATTTATAGTGTCTCGTATAGGGTTTCCGGTCGTTATGAGCTCGTAGATCGTTAGAGCTATGCAATGGATTATCAAGCGCCACTTGTATAGTGATCGAGAAATTTGAGGCTGGGAAAAGGATTTTGAGATTATTATAACTACGAAAAGGAAAAGTACATAAACTACAAGGGCTTAAATGCAAATTAAAGGAAATTAAAAGATAAAATCTATTAAATAAATGCTATCACTATATTTAAAATGATGAGCGTTTAAAACTTAAAACTAAAACTTACGTTTAAATAAAAATTACGTAAGCGTACAAAATAAAAAGTGAAATCAAAGAAATAAAAGTCCTAAAAATATGAAAATACATTTTACAATCCTAATGATAAAAGAAAATTTTGGAAAAATAAAATTATTTTTATGACTAATTAATTAATTATTATCAATTAAAACTATTTTTAACTATTTAATAATTACCTAAAATACAAGAAATTAGGAACTAAACCTAGAAAAATAAAATTATGACTTTGAAAAGTCTAAAATATCAAAATAGAATTTTCAAAACTATTTTTGTATTTTTCTGATTATTTTTCTATTTTTTATGAATTAAAAACTATTAAAAACTAATTAAAAGGCTTAAAAATACAAATTTAACTAAGAAAAATATGGAAAAATACTTTTTTGGCTTTTTATATTTATCTAAACTTAATAAAATTGAAAAATTATTTTTTTTGAACCTTTTCTTAATTATTTGTATTAAATGCTATTTAAAAAGGCTTAAAAACTAATTTAAATTAAGAAAAATAGCAAAACAACTTAGAAAAATCTGAAAATTTCAGGAAAACTCTAAAATAATATTAGGAATATGAGAAAATGGAAAACATGGGCTTATGTGGAAGAAATCAGAGTTGTAGTACAACCGAGATGAAAATAAGCACTTTCAATAAGCTATTAAGCACTATAGTGAACCAAACTTCTACATAAGGTGAGTTATGCTAAAACTACTCTAAGGAAACTAACTACAGCTATTCCTAACACCTAATGAGCATACTACCTATGATTTAAGAAAACTGATATTAGAGCAAATAAGCTAACAGGCCCTCAACTTTGGGCTAATGCAACTACCTATTCAATAAGCAAAAGTGAAAAGCGTATGTGAATCTCAAAACAACCAACCAAAGATCATAAATCCAAAGTTACAGCTAATGAAGACTAGTATTAAGGAAGCTAGAGAGCAAAATAAAATGCAAAACAAGGACGGTGGGTCATTGAGGAGAACCATGAACCTGACCCCTACTGTTTGAGCTAATCTATGAGCTTATCAGACAAGCTTAAAGGCAAAACAGATAAAGGGTCTTGAAGACCACCTGGAGAACTACAAATGGACCAAGATTCAAACCCTATCTACTTGAAATGAATATGGTGCACTTGCTGCAAGTTCTACAAAAACTGACCTATGACATGATTTTGACTTTTAAAGAACAGTTTGAGATTTGACTTTTGTGAAATTTAGAAGCAAACTAAGGACTGAATATGATGAACTAGGATGAAATGAAACTTAAGCAAGCTACTTCTACTGATTATGAACCTATATGTGATGATTACTCTAACTGATTTTAACAGGTGAGATCACAAGAAGCGATTACAAACTAAAGTTGACTTAGAGCTTAAATTTCAGCAAAACAAAGACAGATAGGATACCAACAACCTATAACAAACCTCAAACAACTAATCTACTTCATGGTTTTAACATCTAGCACAGATTTTAGTGTTAATCCAAACACCCTTATAAAACTGAAAGACAAGCTTAAACTGACAAGATCACTGAACTAGCTAGTACCATTGATCAACTGAGTTCTCTTGACCATGTTGCAACTATGTAAACAGGTTAAAGCAGTTTAAGACCACAGATATAAGTGCAAACAAAAATTACAAATTGACTTGAAATGAGAATTAGATTTCTTACTCACTTGCATCCAACTAGTTGCAGGGTGAAACCAAACCAAAAGACCACTCTACTAAACCATTTCTAACCCAAATCCAAGTACTGCTTCTACCCATTCCATTTCCAAGATCCAATGAGACAGTTTGACTTTTATTGACCAAAAGCCAAAACTGCTTGAACTGATTCAGCAGGCACACCAGAGACTACAATAAGCTTAAGTGAGCTTATTTGATTATAACTTGAGCTTATTAGAGGATTGAATGCATAAATTTGAAACTAAAACATTCAACAGTAAACATAAAATTTTGAGACTTATGTGAAAACTTAAATTGATAATCCAAAGTACAATACATCGATATTTTCACTTATATGTGATACATTGAAACTAAAATACAACTTTTAACTAAAACTAAGACATTAACTTAAGAAACGACATTTAAGAAAAATGGAAAAACTAGCTACTCACTACTCTTGCTTCATCCTTCCCTTTTATAGCTCAAATGATTCTCTCACATCTTACGAGTGGATCCAGTGACAATCTCAACCATTGATTGTCTTGAGCTCATCTTAGCCATTAATTTGGTTTTGGCGCCAAATTCTGTTTTTGATATCAGGGACAGGAAAGAAGATGCATTAAATGCATTGGGATGGGTAGGTGAGGTGGGGGAGACAATATGTGAGGTAGAGTGATTTTAGGTGGCTGGAGGAGGGTGTGCGACACAATTGTCGGGAAGGCAGTAACTAGGGGCGGGTTTGTTTATTTTAAAATGTGGGTTTGGGTTGTCGGGTTGTGGGTAACGGACCGGGTAAGAGATTGGGCCAAGGGTTTAGGATTGGGCTTTATTTAATTAGGGTCCGGTTGGTTTGTATAAGTAATAACATAGGGACCAAAAATGTAAAGCTCTAATTCCAAGGGACCAAACATGTAAATTATGAAAAGTAACCAAAGGGTTGGTCTTGCCAAATAATAATAATCCAAGGGTTAATTTTTGACACTTTTGAAATTTCCAAGGACTAATTTTGACCATTTTTGGATTTTCAGGGACTAAACTGTAATTTCTCAAAACTTTTAGATTTTTCACCAAAGGACTAAATATGATAATTTATGATTACAAATGGACCTTTGGTGACTTTTCTTTAAAATAAAAGCCTAGGGATGATTTTGCCATTTTTCGAAAGTCGGGGACTGAAAGCGCCAATTATGCAAACTTTGCTCGTTTTCATCGATTTTGAACATTTTGCATCCGAAACATATAAAATGCATTTTGTGATATTTTTAGTATTTTGATGCGTTTCGAGCATTTTAAGCGTTTTTAGATTCGGTTGACTAAAAATGATGAGTATTTACACACTCATCAATCCCCACACTAAACTATTGCTAGTCCCTAGCAATCTTTTGAGAAAAACATAATGGATTTCAATCTCTTTACCAAAAGCCATTACTTGGAGTAGCCAAATGTTTTAGTTCAAGTAAGAACCATGGTACACCGATAACCATGTGATTTTGAGCAAACCACCGACTTCCAACGGTTTGATTTGTCTTTACCGAGCCGTTTGCTCGACTAGCCAACTCTTAGATAAATTATCAATATTATCTTTGGTGAGTGATTACCAATTATGGTTTTTCCATCGCCTTTACCACAAGCCATAATCTTGCGGGCTAGCCAACTCTTCACTTTTTAGGATATGGTGAGTGAATACCATACAATTTTGGGCAAATTGCAAGCCGTCAACGGATTTGAGATATCTTTACCAAGAGCCGTTTGCTCTGGATTAGCCAATCCTTTAGTCTTATTAGACATGGCGGATCGATAACCAATTGAGTAAGTGTAGAACACTTACTCCAAAAAAAAAATTTTGGCCAAAACGGGGAATTGGTATAATTATATGATAAAATTCGTGAGAATTCCCCACACTTAGAAATGAATATTGCCCTCAATATTCAAAGTACCGATGGTTATGCGAAACAAAGAACGTAAAAGGAAATATTACGCCATTATTTAGAAGGATTTTTTTTTTTTTTTTTTTAAACTTATATATATATATATATATATATATATATATATATATATATATATATATATATATATATATATATATTTAATATATATATATACAACATGTGGGCAAACCCCCACTTAGGTGGTAGAAAGGGTAAGAAGTCGAATTATGGGTGAAAACCCATATGTGCGTCTCTTGTTTTTGATTACCGAGTCGCTAGCTTGACTCGACCCCAATTCATTGGTTCATGGGGAAGCAAAGTGGAAGAAACAATCTTCATCGGACTTTCATTCAATGATGTTTGGACAAACATTTGAAGCACGTGAAAGTTCCACACCGATGAGATATATATAGAACCGCTCAAAGATGATAAATGAAAATGCGGGATCAAAGATAGTGTCTTCATTCCGAAGGAGTGAAGATGAAGAGAAATCACAAGATATTTGAGGAAAGGAAGAAAGGTCTTGATAACAATCAAGATCCATTCTTCATCCTCAAATATAGACATATCGAGAGGAAGGGTGAAGGTAGTATCATCAATAAGCATACTCATATGATAGAGTACACCTTCCTCCGAGCTAATATCATCCTCAAGATCAAAATAAAATGATCATGTTCCGGAGGAGATATGTCATGAGAGAGTTCACCGGAGAACTCTTCATGAAGAGAATCATTCACATGAAGTGATGTTGTGAACTCTTGTTCCATTGTGGGCTCATCACTATCCTCAATCGAGTATCAAAGAGTGGATTCTCATAAATTGAAGTGAATTGAGTTGAATTCAAATAGAGGATTGATGAAAGTAGCTTTGAATGTTTCGGGAACAAAGTGATCAACATTCTCATTTGGATTGTTGGGATAAGAAGTGAGTGAGCGATCATTATCAAGGAGACTTTCGGTCTCTCCCGGATCGGCTTGAAATCAAAGAGTGGATTGATGTGAGTGAGTTCATCGGAGAACTCCTCAAGAAGGGATCGACATCGAGTTGTGGAAGTGATGCCTCAACGTACTCGATGTTTCCAAAGGAAGCACAATCTTCGCTAAAATCGGAGAAAGTTTCCAAATGATCATTTGAACACTCAAGAGGGAAAGAGACTCACACATATGGTCAAAAGTTCCTGTGACTCTCTTGGGATTGGGACAAGGTTCTCAACACTAGACTTTATGAATTCGTCCGATTCCTTTTCGTGAACAGTGTCAAGATGCTCGTCCCCATGTTTAGAGAGTGAGTGGGAGCTTGGTGTGATAGCGATTGTTTGAGATGAAATCTCAGCTGCTGGGATATCAATTGACCGAGGAGTTGAGAACTATTATCTCTAAAAGGATAAAACTCTCCTCATCATCATCATAAAGAGCGGCTTTAAGAAATTGGGAGCGCCTTAGAGCCGCATGCTCTAGGACTAATAATTCTTCCCTAGATTGGCGGGCCTCTCGCTCTTGACAAGCAATTCTCCCATGGTCTTTTCATTACTCACTTGATCCTTAAAGTTGCTCATCATATCATTAAGTGATTTCATTGCGGTTTCAAAATCTGGGAGATTTCATGAGACAACGGCTCGGTGGAGTTTGAGCCGTATATTCTTGTGGAGGTTGGAAATTGTCAAACATGTGAAGAGTCATGATTGTTACAAGGAACCGGGTTCCCTATTTGACAATCATAGTAATGGGGACCTCCACGGTACTCACAACAATAAAAGCTGCTGAGTGCGGAATGGTGAATCATATGGATTTTGGTTATAACCAAAGTTCGATCATCATTGGCTGTTCATAGACAAACGTGTTTCGGATTGACAATCAAATTCTAGGTGAGGACCTCCACAAAATTCACAGCGGTATGTTGATTGTATGAAGATGAGTCGGGTTGTGGTGGGTAATTTGAAAAGTTTGAGGGTCGCTAAATGAGTTCGATTAGGATCATAATCAAATGAATTCCTCGAACCACAAAACAAACAACTCCGTTATGGATATCATTACCACATTGTACACACGTACACCAACGGATGGTGAACCATAAAGAGGCTCACCACAACCGACACAAGGAATAAGCGATTGCATTTGAGAGTTATGAAGAGGAATCGGTTTATTCAAAGGATCAACAAAACCAACATGGTAATCCGAATGACTATCAAGTCTCGAAGAACATTCGAGAAAATCCGGAGGTGGGACAAGTGGTGTGCTCGAGAGCTAGCAATTTCCACCACTTCCGTTATGGTCTCGGTTTTGGTTCTTGAGAAGCGTGAAGATTAAGCAAGTCATTCTTGCTAGTCACCGGTGTTTGAACGGGTTCATCGTAATCGATTCTAATTCTCGACCTTTTTTCATCGGCTTGAATTTGTTCGATTAGATTACGGGCTCTATCTTCAAAGAAAGTGTCCTCATAATCATCGGTGGGTGCTTGGGGTAGCTCCGACGTTTGAACCGGTTTGTCAAGATTAGAATGTATTTCGGGTTGTGGCGGGTGGTCGAAATAACTTTGAAAAGAATTTTGATGGATAATTCGCACAATTGCAAAATTCGCGAACTAGGCCCTCCACACCGCTCACACACATTTCGACGATGAAGTTGACGATTGTAGACATAAGAATTAAACATATAGAGGATTAAGAAGAGAATCAAATGGTTGAGAGGATACGAAGAATAGAATTAAATGGCAAAAGAGGGTAAGAGAAATAGAATCAACGAATAAGAGGAATGAGAAGAATATTTTTTTTTGATTTTGGATAAGAAAATATAAACATATACTGAGATGGATGGTATGAACAAAGAGTGAATATTCAAATCACTAATCGCTAAACGTAAGATAATCAAGACTGACTCCCCGTGGCGCCAAAATTTGATGCGTGCTGACGATCAAGCTAAATCACACAAGCACGCCACTTGTGAATGGCGGACCGTAACCGACTTAAAGCGCCTAAGCACGAATGCAATGAAGATCCGGGAGTATAGTGTTTCCGGTCGTTATGTCCCAATGAGCTATGCAATGGATTATCAAAGCGTATAGTGATCGAGAGATTTGAGCGGAAAAGGATTTTGAATGATTATAACTACGGGAAAAGCCAACAAATTACAAGGGCTTAAATGCAAATTAAAGAAAACTAAAAAGATAAAAACTATTAAATAAACGCTATCACTATAATTAAAATGATGTTCGTTTAAAACTTAAAACTAAAAACTTACGTTTAAATAAAAATTACGTAAACGTACAAAATAAAAAGTGAAATCTAAGAAATAAAAGTCCTAAAAATATGAAAAATACATTTTTATAATCCTAATGATAAAAGAAAATTTTTGGAAAAAGAAAATTATTTTTATGACTAATTAATTAATTATTATCAATTAAAAACTATTTTTAACTATTTAATAATTACCTAAAATACAAGAAAATAGGAAATAAAGCTAGAAAAATAAAATTAAGACTTGGAAAAATCTAAAATATCAAAATAGAATTTTCAAAACTATTTTGTATTTTTTCGATTATTTTCTATTTTTATGAATTAAAAACTATTAAAAACTAATTAAAAGGCTTAAAAATACAAATTTAACTAAGAAAATATGGAAAAATACTTTTTGGCTTTTATATTTATCTAAACTTAATAAAATTGAAAATTATTTTTTGAACATTTTCTTAATTATTTGTATTAAATGCTATTTAAAAGGCTTAAAACTAATTTAAATTAAGAAAAATAGCAAAACAACTTAGAAAAATCTGAAAATTTCAGGAAAACTCTAAAATAATATTAGGAATATGAGAAAATGGAAAACATGGGCTTATGTGGAAGAAATCAGAGCTGTAGTACAAACTGAGATGAAAATAAGCACTTTCAATAAGCTATTACGCACTATAGTGAACCAAACTTCTACATAAGGTGAGTTATGCTAAAAATACTCTAAGGAAACTAACTACAGCTATTCCTAACACCTAATGAGCATACTACCTATGATTTAAGAAAACTGATATTAGAGCAAATAAGCTAACAGGCCCTCAACTTTGGGCTAATGCAACTACCTATTCAATAAGCAAAAGTGAAAAGCAGAAGTGTGAATCTCAAAACAACCAACCAAAGATCATAAATCCAAAGTTACAGCTAATGAAGACTAGTATTAAGGAAGCTAGAGAGCAAAATAAAAATGCAAAACAAGGACAGTGGCTGTTGAGGCAGAACCATGAACCGACCCCACTGTTTGAGCTAATCTATGAGCTTATCGGACAAGCTTAAAGGCAAAAGCAGATAAAGGGTCTTGAAGACCACCGAGAACTACAAATGGACCAAGATTCAAACCCTATCTACTTGAAATGAATATGGTGCACTTGTCGCAAGTTCTACAAAACCGACCTATGACATGATTTTGACTTTTAAAAACAGTTTGAGATTTGACTTTTGTGAAATTTAGAAGCAAACTAAGGACTGAATATGATGAACTAGGATGAAATGAAACTTAAGCAAGCTACTTCTACTGATTATGAACCTATATGTGATGATTACTCTAACTGATTTTAACAGGTGAGATCACAAGAGCAGTTACAAACTAAAGTTGACTTAGAGCTTAAATTTCAGCAAAACAAAGACAGATAGGATACCAATAACCTATAACAAACCTCAAACAACTAATCTACTTCATGGTTTTAACATCTAGCACAGATTTTAGTGTTAATCCAAACACCCTTATAAAACTGAAAGACAAGCTTAAACTGACAAGATCACTGAACTAGCTAGTACCATTGATCAACTGAGTTCTCTTGACCATATTGCAACTATGTAAACAGGTTAAAGCAGTTTAAGACCACAGATATAAGTGCAAACAAAAATTACAAATTGACTTGAAATGAGAATTAGATTTCTTACTCACTTGCATCCAACTAGTTGCGGTGAAACCAAACCAAAAGACCACTCTACTAAACCATTTCTAACCCAAATCCAAGTATCGCTTCTACCCATTCCATTTCCAAGATCCAATGAGACAGTTTGAATTTTATTGACCAAAAGCCAAAACCGCTTGAAGCGATTCGTGAGCACACAGAGACTACAATAAGCTTAAGTGAGCTTATTTGATTATAACTTGAGCTTATTAGAGGATTGAATGCATAAATTTGAAACTAAAACATTCAACGATAAACATTAAATTTTGAGACTTATGTGAAAACTTAAATTGATAATCCAAAGTACAATACACTGATATTTTCACTTATATGTGATACATTGAAACTAAAAATACAACTTTTTAACTAAAACCAAGACATTAACTTAAGAAACGACATTTAAGAAAAATGGAAAAACTAGCTACCACTACTCTTGCTTCATCCTTCCTCTTTTATAGCTCAAATGATTCTCTCACATCTTCTGAGTGGATCCCAGCAGCAATCTCAACCATTGATTGTCTTGAGCTCATCTTAGCCATTAATTTGGTTTTGGCGCCAAATTCTGTTTTTGATATCAGGGACAGGAAAGAAGATGCATTAAATGCATTGGGATGGGTAGGTGAGGTGGGGGAGACAATATGTGAGGTAGAGTGATTTTAGGTGGCTGGAGGAGGGGGGGTGCAGACACAATTGTCGGGGAAGACAGGTAACTAGGGGGGGCGGGTTTGTTTATTTTAAAACGTGGGTTTGGGTTGTCGGGTTGTGGGTAACGGACCGGGTAAGGGATTGGGCCAAGGGGTTTAGGATTGGGCTTGGGTATTTAATTAGGGTCCGGTTGGTTTGTATAAGTAATAACATAGGGACCAAAAATGTAAAGCTCTAATTCCCAGGGACCAAACATGTAAATTATGAAAAGTAACCAAAGGGTTGGTCTTGCCAAATAATAATAATCCAAGGGTTAATTTTTGACACTTTTGAAATTTCCAATGACTAATTTTGACCATTTTTGGATTTTCAGGGACTAAACTGTAATTTCTCAAAACTTTTAGATTTTTCACCAAAGGACTAAATATGATAACTTATGATTACAAAAGGACCTTTGGTGACTTTTCTTTTAAAATAAAAGCCTAGGGATGATTTTGCCATTTTCGGAAAGTCTGGGAACAAACAAACTAAAAGAAAATCTCTACAACTTGTATTCTTTAGCGGAATATAAACACAAGTATAAACACGAATAACTAAGAACTCTTTGATCCTCTATGGATCGTTATATTGATAATAATCACGTAAACTTCTAGTACATAATTCATTCTATTGTGTTCCTTTTATAGACAAGGAACCCTAACTTCTTCTCAAAGAAACGTAAAACTAAATAAGATATACACAATCACTTCCTAATAAAGCTCATGCATATCCTAACTAACTATAGAATATACGGAATAACTATCTCCATGAAACAAACTAATAACTATATAACTTCAAAGATGATTATGTCTTGGTAGAATCCATACACTTCAAGAGAATCCATTCAAGAATAATTTCAAAGATAATCCATACTTCACATAATTCCCAACAATCCTCCCTAAACGGAATTTGACTTGGTTAAGTTCCGGTTTCTTGATAGATCTTCAACGCATAGCTAGAGGATTGTAGCAAGAACAAAGAATCAAAGAAAAACATCTCTTTGATGAATAAGTCTTTGAAACTCCATATCTTTGCAAAGAACAAATGACAACAGTACATCAAAACATATTAGTTTCATACTATTCTCATCACATCCGGTGTGTTAACTCTCGTGAGAGGTGAATCATTGAAAATAATGGATTTGATGTCTCTTTACCAATAGCCATCACTACTGGAGTAGCCATATGTTTAAGTTCGTAAACCATGGTACATCGATAACCATCGATTTATTAGCAAATCAGCAACCATGAACGGATTTGAAATGTCTTTACCTGTAGCCGTTTGCTCAGGACTAGTCAATTCTTAGAATTGGTGAATTGATTACCAAATATGGTATTCCAATGCCTTTACCACAAGCCATATACATGTGGGCTAGTCAATTCTTGGATTCCAAAAGGAATAAACCATGGTGAATTGATGACCATACAAACTCCCAGCAATTAAGCATGGGTAGTTGCAAACCCTATGATTTTGAGCAAACCATTACAGCTATCAACAGATTTGATGTGTCTTTACCAAAGTTGTACCCTTTGGACTAGCCAACTCTTTGATATACACAAGGTACATCTGGTGAGTCAAGAACCATCTACAATGTACAACAAACCCGCAATAAAAGTTAGATAAAACCAAAAATTTTTTTTTTTTTTTTTTTTAAACTAATTTTTAAAAAAAATAACACAAAACAAATATATTACAAACTATACACAATACCAGAATCAAGATGAAACTTTATGTTGCAGAAGCTGAGTCTTAATAATTCCAACACATTGTTCAGCATGCAACTTATCATTACCAACTGGATCTGGAGGAACTTCCAACTTCTGTCTAAGCATTCTTTCCATCAACCTCATAGGCAATGGATAATTCTTATCAGCAAACATACAGACAGTAATCCCACTCTTTGTTTCTACCACATGCACACAAGGCAAAGGATAAAATCTCCAAGTCTCAACCTTCCATCGATGTGAATTCTTCCAAATATGATACCCTTTACCATTTGGAGATTGAGAATCAAACAACACTTGAAGATCACCCAACAATAATAAACCGGAACCCTGTGGTGTATGAATATCATAATGCTTAGTAACAATACCATACGAGTATTCAAATCTTGCCTATCCACCGATGAAGTATTTCCTTCAAGAAATTGAACCGCACAGTAGTATAATCCAGACGATAAATAGTATTAAGCTCCCCTTCAGTCAATGTCCAATTAATCAACACATCATGAGATCCTTCAGGAAAAACAGCAACAGATCCTTCTTTAATAAAAGTTGAATCAGCAGCTTTTAAATCTAAAGAACTCCCTCTGATAGACTGATGAATCCTAGAAGTATATGACCCATCTGATCTCACAGATCGCCTTAGAGTAGTGTGACGTCGTTTAGACATTCTTTTCATCCTCCTACCAGGTATATAAACTTCCGTAGATGGCACATTCTCAGATGTTTCAGGAACATCTTTAGCTTTAGTAGAAGAAATATAAGAATACGTAACTGGAGCAATACCTCTCAATTGATACATTTTCTCAAGTATCACTCTAGCTCGCTTAGCTTTAGCGACTTCTCTTTCGACTTTCTTACCCATATCTTCTCCTTCTAAATCAATTAGCACACCGACCTTCTTAACACAAGGTATCTTGTAGAAGAAATAGTTTGTGGTTCGGAAAATGGAACCCTTCGGAAGATGTAACCCTAGCGGTGAAGGTATAGATCGATAGATGCTTCAGAAGTAATAACTGAAGAATCCATCCTTAGTGAAACATCATCAAAATCATCTACAATCTCAACTGTTTTAGGCCTCTTTGCATGTGTATCATCTGAATGAACAATACTTCTTTTTCTAGAAGATGAAACATTCTGCTTCATAATCCTTTGATATAGTCTATTCAATTCATCATCAGGTAAATTCAGACTTGACTTCTCTTCAAACCAGAATTAAAAATAGCAGAACTCTGATAAAGGACAATTTTCCTTTTGTATGCTTTCTTTTGAGCTTGATGGGTGGTTTTTCCTTTTGCCTTATTCTTTTGAGCAACAAGAGCTTTCTTTCCGTCACCGCCTCTTGTTTTCGTTTTGTCCAAGATTGACCATTGTGTCAACAAAATTCTCCTTGTCAAAGTCAAGACCTAATATACTACGAGCAAGTGTAGGAGTAGAAATAACTTGTCGAGTATAAACATCCCATTGTGCAATAGACATCTTAGAACGCATTCATCCAGTTCTCTTTGTCTCTCAAGAGACAAATTTGAAGTAGATTCAGCTTCAATCTGTTTAGCCAATCCTCACTTTTCTTCATGTCTGCACAGTCAACTATCATTCTTTCTTGCTCTTTCAACTCTTCTACGCACTTACTAGACTGGACCAAGCTCGCATCAACTATTACTTCTCTTGCATGATCGGAGATATTGAACACCATCATCTGAAGAAGTATCACAAACAGAACTGGAGGAAACAAATTGATTTTGATTTCGGAAGAAACAAGCTTTCAAGCTTACTTGACCATTTTCCATTTGACCAATCATGATGAACTTCAACTTAGATAAGCAATCGCAAAACAAACCAAACAGAGAAACACACAAACCAAACAAAGACAAACAACAAAACTATCATTACATTAGGCGGTTAGTGTTAGAAAACCAAAATTATACACAAAATCTACAAATATACATACTAAATATGCAAAGTGTACACAAATCCTCCCGAGGCATATGCCTCCCCGAGGCCTATGCCTCCCTTAAACTTTGCGTTAAGGGTTAAGCATACCAATATGGACCACAAGGTGTTGAAACCTTGGTCCATCAAAAGCCTTAGTTAACAAATCGCCACATTATCATCGGTGTGAATTTTAACCACTTTTATCAAATGTTTGTCATATGCATCTCTTATAAAGTGGTGCCCGATTTCAATATGTTTTGTTCGATTGTGAAAAACTGGATTTTTAACAATGCATATGGTACTTTGATTATCAATAAAATTGTTGTGTTCATGAAGTTATACCCATAATCCAACAATTGATTTTGTATCCAAAGAACACGTCTGACAATTTGCAAAGCGACAACGTACTACTCGCTTCAAGAGATGAGGTAGCCACAATAGTTTGTTTCTTGCATTGCCAAGAAATCAATCTTTTCAAGGAATTGGCAACCTCCGGTGGTGGACCTCCTATCCAGATTAGCACCGGCATAGTCACTATCACTATATGCTTCCGGTTTAAATGGAGACTCTTTTGGGTACCAAAGGCCTAGATGAGGTTGGCCTTTGAGGTACTTAAAGATCTTCTTAACATCATTGAGATGGGAAGTAAGTGGAGTAACTTGATGTCTAGAACAAACACTCACAAAGAAAAGTAATATCGGGCCTTGAAGTCGTTAGATACATCAAAGAACCAATCATAGATCTGTATAAATGAACATTCATTGGTGGATCTACTTCATTGTTGGTCTTTGTCTTTGAGCTTCATAAGGTGTAGTGGCGATCCGACACTCTCCATACCAAATTTCTTTAATATGTCCTCACATATTTGTCCCGACCGATAAAGATACCATCAGTTTCACGAACTTGGAGACCCAAAAGAAAGTCAACTCTCCCATAGCACTCATCCGAAACTCTCCTTCATAAGCTCCTCAAACTCCACGCACCAAGCTTCTTTGTGGATCCAAAATAATGTCATCCACATACACTTGCACAAGAATAATATCGGTGGAATTCTTCTTAAGGAAAAGTGTCTTATCAATTGCACCTCTTCGATAACCATGCTTCAGAGAAATGATGAAAGCCTAGCATACCAAGCTCGGGTGCACGATGTAGTCCATAGAGAGCTTTGACTACCTTGTAAACATGATTAGGATGATTTGGGTCTTCAAATCCTTTAGGTTGAGTGACATAAACCTCCTCTTCTATTTCACCATAGAGAAAAGCACCTTTAACATCCATCGATAGACCATGAATCCCATGTAAGATGCATAAGCCAAGAAAATCCGTATGGCCTCAACTCTAGCCACAGTGCAAACACCTCATCATAGTCAATCCCTCCTCTTGTCTATACCCCCGAGCTACCAATCTCGCTTTGTTTTAATGACAACACCCTTGCATCTCTCTTATTCTTGTAATCCATTTAGTCCCAATTGCATACTTGCCATCGGTAGTGGTACCAAGATCCAAACCTGCTGATTTTGAAATTGTTGCATCTCTTCTTGCATTGCCTCAAGCCAACTTGAGTCTTCAAGAGCCCGAGTAACACCGGTTGGTTCCACTTGAGAGAGAAAACAAGCAAGCAGACAATGTTCATAGTCCGTGTGATTGTCTCTTTCTCGATTTGAGACATAAGAGATAAAAGCCACTTGACCATATTTAGAACTTGTCACGAACCCCTAGTTCTAACAGTGCATTAGGATCACCAATAATATTGGATTGTGGATGAGTATTATTGATCCTTTTAGTAGCGATGGTGTTGACATCAATGGAGGTATCAAGATTAGTCACGATGGGTTCAAAATCGGTGTCATAGGAAGGTGAGGTGAAGATGCCGACTTTGGGTTGATGATGACCAAGATCGAAGGTCTTGGAAAACGTGTATAAGGCTCTCCAAAGTCTGTAGACACTCTAGTAGAAATAGGAGTAGAAACAGACATGTCCTTCAAAGAATTGGTGATGATAGGAGAAACAGGATCACTTTCGAGAATTGTTGTTTCCACCGATTGCTTCACCGGTATCCTCCTCAGCATTTCTCTCGACATCTAGATTAGCTGCATACTCTTGTTTCTTAAGCCTAGCAAGGTCCTCTGCATAGTGTGACTCATCTTCACTCTCATCGTAGTAACTTTGGAAGTGTCACCACAAAATTATTAGGGAGAAAGAAGGTACGACAATGGGTTGTTCATCATCTTCAAACTCACTATCGAATCGGCATCCATAGTACATGACTATTAGTTGGAGACTCTTGAGTACACGCATGTTGGTTAGCCATATGTCTAGAGTAACCCAAATAATCGTTAAGTAATCAAGATCAAAAGACCAAACATGACCTTGTCCTTGAACATTAGGCTTGTCTTCTAGAAATCTCGGGTTCAAAGTCTCCTCAATCTTCTTAGCGGATAAATTGTAAACCACGTAAGCCTTACTATGAGCGAATATCCCACAATATAACCATCATCGACTTTCTCATCAAATTTGCCCAATGGATCACTTGTATTCGAATGGTCACTTGACAACCAAAAGGTTTAAGGTAATGAATAGCAGGAACTTTCCCATAGAGAAGTTCATATGGTGTTTTGAAGTGAGGTCTAGTAATGGACACCCTATTCAAGACATAACAAGTTGTACCAATGACTTGAGTCAAAACATGGTGGGTAACTTAGAGTCCGCTAGCATTGATCTTGCGACCTCTATTAAGGTCCTATTCTTCCTTTCACCACCCCATTTTGTTGTGGGGTTCTTGGAGTGCTATAGTCCCTTTTATCCTTTTGACCCTCTGAGTTCTATAAGTATAGCATTCTTGAACTCGTCCCATTATCACACCGAATTCCTTTAACCTTTTGTTCAACTGGTTTTCAATAAGGGTAATGAACTCTTTCAACACCGGAGATGTTTCATCTTTGGTCCTTAGAAAGAATACCCAACAAAATCTGCTATAGCCATCGGTGATAACCGACAAAAATACTTTTGATCAATGCTTCTAACTTGAGTTGGACCAAAAGATCCATATGAAGCGGTGAAGAGGTTCGAAATAATGCTCACAGCGAGAATGACTTTGTATGAGGCTCTGTGTTGCTTTCCTTTGTTGCGAGCAACACAATTATGATCATTGGTGAAAACTTTGGAAGGAAGACCTTCAACAAGACCCAGTTTAGAGAGCTTGTTTATGGTCTTGAAGTTCACATGAGCCATCCTCCTATGCCATTTGGTAGACTCATCCAGGATGCTTTAGCCACCAAACAAGTTAAGTCACCTTACGGTTTAACATCGTTAAGTTGAATGTATAAAGATTGTGATTTCGAGGAACTCTCGTGAGAATTGATGTTTCTTACGGGAGTTTGAAGTCTTTAGATAGCACAAGACATTCATCCTCGAGAAGAGTACTTTGTTCTTGGTGTCACAAATTTGTGAGACCGAGAACAAATTGAAGTGTTGGAGTTCCTTGACATAGTATACATTCTCAAAGTCCAGTTGAGGTGTTTTGATGGTTCCTTTCGATAATTCTTCCATCACTTCCTCCAAAGGTCACATTGCCTCCTCCTTGATGGGTACAAAGTTGTGCATCATATCTCTATTTCCGACATACTTCTTGAGCAACCACTATCAACTATGCCAACATCTTTATGCTTAAGAGGATGATTCTACAACAACAACAAAAATATACAAAATATTAGTACACTATTGAGGCTCAAGTCATTCTTGACTTGAACACGCCTTATGGATCATATGAGTGATGCCATGCGGATGTATAAGATCCACTATTGTTCTTGGGTTTCCATTGAAATTTAGGTCCCTTTTATTCCAAGAACAACTCTTGAGGACTTGACATGAAGATCCCAATACCCTTTCCCAAAGCATTCATTGAGTCAACATATCCGGGCCAATAACCATTATTAAAATATGAACTTGTTGGTTGAACAAATGGTCTAGCAATTGAACTTCTCCAAGTAAAAGGAGAATTAGTATAAGTTGCTTGTGGAACATAAGGTGGTATACTATTAACATTATTCCACATTGGTCTAGATTTCCTAGAATCATCACACCTACCCATCCTTTGCTCATGATAATCACAATCCTTAATTAAATGAAATTTACTTCCACACACAAAACATGTCTTCATTTAGAAGATTTATTCAAACCAAAAGATGTTCTATTACAAGCGTAAGTATTCAAACCAAAACCATGAAAAGAATTGTTTTAATGTAATTATTATGCAAAGAATTAAAAGCAAGTCTTGAGGCAACTGTCTTGGAAGTGGATTCCTTGGCAAGAACTCGACATGCTTATTGGTAGTCTTGGGTGCGAGCGGGGTGAAGACTTGGGAAGGTCGACTTGTCATTTGAATCACACTCTGTAGACCCTTGGTTGGAGGACTTGTCACTGTTAACACAAGAGACAAAGTCATTAGAAGAAGTATCGTGGTCAGCAAGTCATTTGACTTTTGCCATATAGATGGTGTGATCCATCAAAGTCAACGATAATGGAAAGGTCAATGGGCATGTGCTCACCTCTAATAGGTCCACGACAACATGTAGGTCACCTTCTTTCACAAAATTAGCTAGGCTCTTTGGTGTAGATTTGCGTGTGTCATCCCTAGCTTCTAACCCTACATACTTCTTAAAGCCTAAACCTATAGAAGTATTTGGAGTTTGACTAGCATAGATGTGACTAGCTAACTTGTTTCCATTTAATAACCATTCTTTATGCCTAGCAATTTCCTCATCTAGTTTCTCTTTTAGCTCTAGATTTTTCGACACTACATCCGCTCTTAATTTCTCGGACCTTTTAACTCATTTTAGTACATTCGAGATCCCTTTCTAATACACTTATCTTTTCATCATAAGCTATTTGATTCTTCCGAAACCAAACCTTTTGTCTTTCTAGTGTTTTAAAGCCTATTTATAAGCTTCAACTTCTACAAAGCATTCATTATATTTAGGTTTCAAAATATCATAAGCTTCTTTGAGTTCATTATAACGCTCACTACAACCAAACAAACAGTTTTGTACACGAGAGATGCCCATCAAGGCAATCGATCATGCCTATCCTCTCAAGTACAACTAGCCAAGAACCCAATATTTTCGGCACAGAACTTTCATCATTCTCCGATCATGCGACTTCCAGTCTACATTAGCATCCATAGTAACTAGAGCGGTGAGGATCCAGCTTCGAGTTTCGGCTTCCTCCGATTCTGGCGATAGGAAGAGTATCTCACCTCCTCACCGACTTTCCTATCCTTGCACTCTCGGAGAAGTGACCCATCTGTTGACATGTAAAACACTTGACCTTCTTTTGTCAAACCCTTTGGATCTCTTCCCGAAAGCCAAACCTCCTCCGACCTTACGCTCAAACCTCTTGATGTCCATAGATAGCATGGCCACTTGCCATTTCAACTTCATCTCCTCCATCTCCAATGGGTCAACTGATCTAAATCCTCATATGCAAGTTCTGCTGAGGATCATAATCAACAAAGAAGGATCCAAGCACATCTTCCATTATACCACTAGATTTAGAGTGAGAGCTCGATGAAGAGTAGTATAAGATGATGATGAGTAAGTTGGACTTGGACCATAACTCATCTTTGGGGTGGAGGCTCCTACAAATGTTGTGTGACTAGTAGTAGATGATGAGCGAAAAGGACTTCTTACATCATGTTCAAGAGCTTTAAGTTTGTTATCTGACTCATCAAAAGTAAGCATATCCGGACCACCTTTAGCTTTTAAAGCAATGCTCACTTGTAGCCGGGATGGAGGTAAAGACCTCAAGAACTTAGAATTACAATCATCATTATCGGCTTTGCTGCGGTGATTTAATCGACTTAAAATCTTGTGAAACTTGTCATAGCCCTTGTGAATTCCTTCCTCTTGAGATTTGAAAATCTTGAAGCTGTTGTCTCAAAGATGGACTTTCTCATTCTCCTAGACTCCTCATTCCCACCGAACTTCGCCTTGATTGCTAACCATATGTCCTTAGCATCATTCATGAAGTGAAAATCACTCAAGTGATCCTCGTGAATAGCTTGAAGAAGAATCTTAACTTTGGTTTCTCTCGAACCGCCAATATTTCTTCAAGCAGATTTGGGAGGAACAAAAGTCATCTTACCATCGACATCATTGGTAGTTTTCTTCAAGTTGTTTCCTTCTTAACTATCTCCCATAGATTCCAATCAATGTTGGAGATCCGATTTTGCATCTTCATTGCCCAAAAATCATATTCCTCCCTTTTAGGTAAGGAAACTTAGCATTCTTGTTCGAGAGACTTAGTTGTTGCAGATTGTGTGGAGTTTTGGTTGTTGGTGATTTCGACATCAACATCGATCCGAGCATGGTGATTGTTGTTTTGGTTGTAAGGGTGTTTAGAAAAACTGTTTTTAGTATCGTAGAGACTCTCACGAGGCTCTGATACCACTTGTTGAAACTAGCAGACCTTGATAGATCTTGAGCTCTCGTAGATCGTTAGTATTGCTTATGTAATCACAAACAAACTAAAAGAAAATCTCTACAACTTGTATTCTTTAGCGGAATATAAACACAAGTATAAACACGAATAACTAAGAACTCTTTGATCCTCTATGGATCGTTATATTGATAATAATCACGTAAACTTCTAATACATAATTCATTCTATTGTGTTCCTTTTATAGACAAGGAACCCTAACTTGTTCTCAAAGAAACGTAAAACTAAATAAGATATACACAATCACTTCCTAATAAAGCTCATGCATATCCTAACTAACTATAGAATAGAATACTACATGAAACAAGCTAATAACTATATCAACCCGGAGAATTATGTCTTTGTAGAAACATAAGAATCCATTAATAACAAAGATAATCCATACTTCAGGGTGCTTAGCAGCTCATATTAATCATGCAAATCAATTCAATATTCAAAGGTACGAAATACATGAATTGAAAGTAAAAGAAATATAAAATGCTAAAGCTTATCGTAATGGAGTGACTTCTCCTTGGAAACACTCCGTATGCTCCCTAGACCTTCCTTGAGCTTTTTCCCACGTTCTCGAGTGTGTGTGTGGAATGGGATGCTTAGAAATGCCGGAATTGTAGGGTATTTATAGGCAGTCGGATTACGGCGTAACCAATATAGGAGTTACGCCGTAACCTTCTATTTCTTCGTAAATGCACTAGATCCGCTAGTTACGGCGTAACCTTATTAGTGGTTACCGTAGTCTTCAATAAACTCGGTTACGTCGTAAGTGATGCGAGAGTTACTGGCGTAAGTATCGGGCGTGGAACCTCTTTTGACCTAATGGAGTTACGTCAGAACCTTTGGGAAGAGTTCTTCAGAACCTCTTGATAAGTTGGTATTCGTGGTCACACAATAGTTACGGTAATGTGAGAGAGGAGTTACGCCGTAACTTCTTCAAAATAGGTATATTGTGATAAATCTTTAGTAATGTTTCCATTTCCGCGTCTCTTTAGCTCCAATGTTTGTAATTTACCTGAAAGTGGAAAACAATGAAAAACAAGCGTAAATTCATATAAATGATATAAATAACGAGCATTATCGGGGGAAATTGACACTTAATATTTAGGACTATTTGATGTTATCACGTACTCATTGACGAAGGCTTGGTCTTTCGGCATATCGTCGGTTTTAAGCGTGAGAAACTTAATTCTTCGATCTTTTGTATTGTCTAGTCTTTCTTCTTCGCCGCCTCGTACGCCACTTGAGTGGCTTCCCGTTTGAGTCGAAACTCATTTTGCATAGCTTCCCCAAATGGTTTACAAAAACAACATCACAAAAATAAATTAAAAAAAGCACATACACAAACACTTTCCATTCTTTCGATCGCCTGACAGAATAAATGCATTTTGAGAGGACATACGAGTTTGCTATGGTGCAAGTAAAGGAGGGGACGCGTTCAATTGAACTAGACCGACCAAATGGTTCGGCCTCATTCCTATCAGTCTGACAAGTATTTTGCATTTGTTTTATTTTATTTTAAAAAGAAGATGTGCCATAAAATTGAAACTACTCACGTCTCAATTTATTAGTCAATATTGTTATTTTGAGTTGTCTCTATTTATTAGCCAATAAAAAAAGCTTTAGTAGATAAAAATGATATTTGATTGATGTCGAAGCATTTTTCTGCCGGGTTGGTCTTGACGGCTCTCACGTGCCGATCATCCTTGTCCCAAGCTTTGGAGTGTGCTACAAACATGAAAGAACCCGTTAGAAGGAGCCCCGAGGCCGAAGCCCCGTGGACCACCCTCCGACGGTCAAGTCAGAACCTCGTAGGTACAGGATTTATCATATGTATAAGCATGTTATGTATGTATTATGATGTGTTAATATTTATTAGATGTGCATAATCTGTGATGTAGAGATGTGGTGTTATATGTGGTGATATGTATGAAAGATGAGATATCAATATTATGTGTCTATGGTATCATGTGCCTAATGTGATAAGAGTGACACATATATATAGAGAGAGAGTGACATAGATAGTGACATATTTAGGCGGGAAACAATTAGGCGGGAAATATTTAGGCAGGAAACAACTAGGCGGGAAACATTTAGGTGGGAAACAATTTAGGCGGGAAATATCCGGCCATATACGTCGACATGTCCCCCCAGTATTGTACTATTGGTTGAAGATCGATTGTGCAATACTTAAACAATATCTTTACGCCTTTCGGCACCTATCGTTCGGTGTGGGCCGTCCGGCCATATATGTCAACATGTCCCCCCAGTATTGCTTTATTAGTAAAAGACTAATGATGTAATACTTAAATAGTACCTTACGGCCTTTCGACTTGTATTATTCGGACATGCCTTCCATCCAGCGGCCGTCTTGAGTGATTTGCCAAGTGGCCTATAAGCCGGTGCTTTATAAGGCAAGTTGGGTCCATCAGACCACATACGCCATCATGTCTTCTTAGTATAGTATTGTTGACATATAGTCAATGATGCTATACTAATATTTTGTTTTGTCTTTATATATACTTTTTTCATAATTCTTTACGAATGGCTGTGGACGGCCAGCAAAGTGCATTGTTGGTCGGAGGTTGAAAGCCATACATGTCTTTTCCCTCATCCCTTTGTTTATACTTGCGCGAGATATGATGTATCCCATTTTGAGTTGTTTAATTAATGACGTCCCTGGTATGCTGCGTCTTCGGGGTACAATTATGCCCGTAAGTAAATATACCCCGGCCTTCCCTAGTGACTTAGCACTTTTGTGGGTAATGTTTCGCCTGTTGGTAAATATACCTCGGCTCATCCCTAGTGACTTAGCAGTTTTGGGGGTAATGTTTCGCCTGTTGGTAAATATACGTCGGCTCATCCCTAGTGACTTAGCACTTTTGGGGGTAATGTTTCGCCTGTTGGTAAATATACCTCGGCTCATCCCTGGCGTCGTCACGCTTCCGGGTACAAAACGCCTTTTGGGTGAATACACCTAGGCTCATCCCTAATGGCTTAGCATTTTCGGGAAAGTAATGCCTTTCGGTTGGTGTACCTCGGCCTTCCCTAGTGACTTGGCACTTTGGGGTAAATTATGCCTTATTGGCAAGACATTGACTACATGGATCGGCCGGAGGTAGCTAATCTCTGCCGGATTCATTATGATGTTATGTCTTATTTCTTGTAACTGTTATGCATGTGAAACCTCATACAATTATCCCTGCAAAGTGAAACATGAAAGCTCTTTCGCTTTTTTGTGTTAGATATGATAAACACAACATTTCGTTTTCATCAAAACAAAAATCAGGTCACAGCAGGACCGCAACAACCTATGAACGTATTATACCATTATACTCCCTCCAGTTCAATGGTGCTAATGTTTATTAGTATCGTTGAACTTAAATAGAACAAGGTATTAGATAACATAATCAATAATTAATAACGACGTTATTCATGAATGTTAAATATCAAACATGTGGTGTTTCCTTATACTTGACGGTAGGGTGCCAATTATCCTAATCTTAATATTGTGTTCCAATATCTACATACATTTCACTTTTGTCGATAACAGTAAACACTAGTGGCTCGAAACATTATTCCTTATACCGATTTCCAAATAAACTCCTGGTCCGCAGAATAATGCATTGATAGCATTGGAGATGGGAAAACGATCATTAATTAACAATTTTGTATTGTTTTCCGGATACATGTCTCGACTGTTATTTTAGTATTCATTTTAACAAGAAGGTTATTAACTTCTCTCTTGGGAATCTCTGTTCGATTAAAGCGTTTTAAGGATCATTCTAAAGGTTTAGAGTAAGACGAAGGGTTAAGGGTGTAACGTAAAACTAGAATTACATGTAACGAACTAACGACCGATTTTCTGAGACCAGTAATTGCTAGAAATTCAAAGCTCACAATGTCACTCATACGGATCTTCGATGATCATGAAAACGTTTGAAACGAGATTCGAAACAAAGGAGTAAACATTCCAAAATACAAATGTGCGCTGGTGTGTGTGTGTGTGTTTTTTTTTTGTTTTTTTTATTTTTTTATATATATATATGAAGTAAGATGATAGGGTAAATAAATTTTGGTTTTTATATCATTATGATTTGATCTCCTCGCAGTCATATGTTTATGTTCAGAAGATACTGAACCTCAAAAGTTAGTGTTCCAAAGCTAACTAATTAGAGTACTCAAGTTTCAGTGATTCGAGATACTGGAGTCAGGAGGTGGTTGTGGCTTGAAATCATTGATGACAGTTAGCTGTTGTTGGATGAGATCGTAGTCTGATTCGTGGATCTTGTTTGACTTTTTTATGACCGGAGCTCAGGAAACGAAATTTAAAAAGACGGAAAAAAGTAGAGAAACGAGGGTTAAAGCTTAAACAGTAGTTATTATGGCCGTATAAAATAGGTTAGATGATCAAATGGAGTTCAAATAACCGAAGGACATAAATTGACAATCGGAAACCGAGGCATAAGAATGTAGTAAAGCGTATAGCGTCATCCGGACAAGTCTTCGGAGAAGGTAATAAAGTATTAACCGCAACTCACATTTACAAATATTCGATGATTAGCTTTACCGAAGGGCCAGAAATTGATGTTTGGAAATTGACGTTTGGAAATTGATTCGATAAAATTATTTAAGCATGATGAGACTTCGAGATACCAGAGTTTGGAGGCAGTAACACAAGGATGAAAAGAACGGAGTTAAGTAGATGAATTAAAGCGTCAATATGATTGTTATCGAAACTATGATGGACGAAAGTCATTTTCCTGTATGAAACGAACGGACGACCTGTCTTCATAGGCCATGATTGTTAGAAATTCAAAGCTCAAAAGTTCATTCGTGCCGAAATTTAGGGATGACGAAAGTTGTTTAATCGCAATATGATTGAATTATTGGCGTACGGTAGGACCGACTGAAAGGCCATATGTGTGCCTTTTTAGACCATTGAATGCTGTTGGTAACACTGATGGAGATGAGTCTCTCTCTTACTGAAGCAACGGATTCAAAGTCAGACATAACAAAGAAATAAACAATGAACAGTACGCGATCGAAAATGTCGAAGGACCATAGTTATTCGCTTGGTGGATGGTGATCTAAGGCATTTTTAAAAGGTTCCCTATGGGAAGTGGTCGAAGGAAAGCATTGGATTTCAACGACCGGAGGGTTATAGAGCTCTTTGTACAAAATATTGACACATAAAGCACGAGAAGTCCAAGTTCAATCGAGGACGAAATGTGTGATGTTTTCTACGGATGTGGAGTTGTGAATTTCAGACCATGCGTCTTTTGAACGTATCATGATATACAGAGTAATATTTATTACATATTTGAAGAAAAGCACGCAGTTCCACCGTCTTTTTCACACTCTTCACAATGACGGATTAACATATAAACTGTGACACAGGTCAGTAAACTTCGAACACGTGTATGCGACCTTCGGATTAAGTGAGCTTCGGCACAATATCTTACAATGATGACTTCCAAGACAAGTTGTGAAACGTGGCTCTGAATCAGACCCCTCTATGGTAAACTAAAGATAATGGCTCGAGTCTGGATGGTGAAATTTGTTTCGGTGACTTTCGGATATCTGACCTTCGGCTTAATCGCCCTTGTTAGGTTTGTACAGAGTAAAAGTATTTTAATAATGTACAAGTGCAATCATTGCAAGAATATCAATGTTGTTGTCATTCTATTCAAATAGGGAAATCACATCTTCAGTTCTCATGCTGTCCGAAGGATCTTTACCGAACGAACGATATATATGGTGTTGCCATGCGACTTGCAGTAGCGGGTATTAAATATCGATTGTCGTTGTAGCATCAAAATAGAGGGTCTTTTATTCTACCGATGAATGAAATAAATAAGAAATAAAGAATGGGGTAGGAAGGGGTTGCTGTCCTTTAACTGAGTATATAAAATCATGCTCATGATCTTCCACCAAACATGTCATATCCCTTTGTCAAAAGCCGGGGATGAAACGACCATGTACATGCCCGCACACAATACCAAACGTCGTCGCACCAAGGGAAATGATATGACACCCATGAGTATATCCATCGAACGATGTAAAAAATGGGATGGTGATTAAAGAGTTGTAACTGTTTAATATAGAGATTTGAAGAATAAATGAAAGAATAGCTATTAAGTTAAAACTAAAATAAGTTTAGTTATCTAGGAGCCTGATTGGGCTAAACTTGGCCCAAAAAAAAAAGAAATGATAACTGAATTGTGAACCAAGATAAATAACAACAGGTTAGATGGTCTAGCATTTATTCTCTTCGTTTATGTGGGAGGGAGTTTTGGAGTTCGAGCCTTTCGACAAAGGCAATTCATTTTTTTTAAACGTTTAGCTATTTTCAAAAGTATCCAAATAGAAAAATTACTTACTTCATGACTTGGATATACCCTAATTAAACTAGTACCTGACAAAGTAAATCACGTGGGGTGGGTCACGGGCAATATTGCTTTACCCATGTTGCGTCATGCATATATTTGTAGAGATTGTCTAGTACCATAGGCTGTATTATTTGTACATCATCTATGTTTCTTTTCTTTTAAGCATTTGAATGATGTCAGCTTACCAAGGTAGCATGGCAATGAACCTAACGTGTCATACTTATGTTCTCTTGGCAACAGAGAGAGCAAGGAAATAATATTGGAGTACTTACAAAGTAGGCGTGAAACACTGCATCCGAATGATACACTATTTGTCCAAACATCCCGACTCAGTAGCTTGTTAGCCATGCCATCAATATGGCTACCGAAGGAAATCATCCCTGCCATTGATGGCTACTGAAGAACGTCATACCAAAATGATGCAACGGTACCAAACCGAACGACAATAATCAAACAGCCCATACACGATGTCCATACTAACACCTTTCGTTTATGATGGAAGGATCACCTTCGGAAGGACGGTAGAAGAACCACTGCCGGAAGGAGGGTAGATGAACCGCCTCCGTTGTTATCCATCTTTTGGAAAGAGGATAGACGATCCTCCTCCGAAAGGACATACCGAACGGAGGATGGAGGTCAAGGGAAATCAAACTAAAACGAGTCCCATCATTCCTAGCTGTGGTAGAATGAATAACGGGTCCCACGGAAGGCGCCAAATGTCAAAGCATTTTTCTGCCGGATTGGTCTTGACGGCTCTCATGTGCCGATCATCCTTGTCCCAAGCTTTGAAGTGTGCTACAAACATGAAAGAACCCGTTAGAAGGAGCCCGAGGCCGAAGCCCCGGGGACCACCCTCCGACGGTCAAGTCAGAACCTCGTAGGTAGAGGATTTATCATATGTATAAGCATGTTATGTATGCATTATGATGTGTTAATATTTATGAGATATGAGATGTGCATAATCTGTGATGTAGAGATGTGGTGTTATATGTGGTGATATGTATGAAAGATGAGATATCAATATTATGTGTCTATGGTATTATGTGCCTAATGTGATAAGAGTGACACATATATATAGAGAGAGAGTGGCATAGATAGTGACATATTTAGGCGGGAAACATTTAGGCGGGAAACAATTTAGGCGGGAAATATCCTTCCATATACGTCGACATGTCCCCCCAGTATTGTACTATTGGTTGAAGACCAATTGTGCAATACTTAAACGATGCCTTTACGCTTTTCGGCACCTATCGTTCGGTGTGAGCCATCCGGCCATATACGTCAACAATTGATAAAAAATGTAATTAGCGAAAATTTCTTAAATAACCAAAAGAGTAAACTAATGTTGGGACGGAATAATATGCGTCATCATAAATCGTTGAGGTATTTTTTCTAAAACAAATAATAGTGTGAAAATTGAAAAGGTGTATCTGGAAAAAAATAATGTTTAAAAATAGTAAATGTATATTTAGCTTTTTAAGTGCATTGTTAAATGTGTTTAATGCTTTCAAACATGTGTCTAAAGTCACAAATTAGAAAAGCTCTTTTTAATACTAGTAAAAAGACAAGTTTATGTCCTTAAAACCAAATTATTATTTTAGAGCCTTTGGTATGGTAGCTGTTAACATTGGTGTCAAGGCACCAACTAGCTCTATGGCGCCAACACCATACTATCCCTCGTGTCTTTGGAGGTCGTGTTGTACTCATCAGTATTATTATTATTTTTATTTTATTTAATTTATTTATTTGTTGTATTTATGTTTTATTGGGTTATGTGTGAACTCATGATAACGTATTTACTCATGATATCACTTTTATATGAAGGATAAGTGTTTTGTGCTGAATGATATATTTTGGTATTATAAAAATGCTAGATAACAACACTTTTTTCAGACCAACCCATGAGACCACATTGTATCTTGTGCTCTTAACTTAAAAATGAGATTATTTTATTGTTTCAGTGCCCTAGGGTGTTGGGTGTTTATTATATATATATATATATATATATATTTTAAAGGTTACTTTTATTCACACCAAACACTCACATCAAATCGATGGAGCAACTATACAACTACCGATTACAAGATATTGAAATGGAACCAATCTTTCCATTCCACCATACAATGATTAAACCGATTCCTAAACCATAAAAAGCTAAAGGACTTAATATCTTGAACAATCTTCCGAGCGTCCGTCCTTAAATTGCCAAAACGTTTGTCATTTCTCGCTTTCCAAATACACCAACATGTAATGAACGCCACCCCCTTTACTATATCCTTTTTCCTTCTATTCAAACCCGGCGACTTATGAATATTAAAAATGTCAAACCTGTCGAAAAGAAACACAAGAGACAACTTGCACCGCCTCCCCATCAAATACCAAACTTCTATGGCGATCTCACAGGCGCAAAATAGATGTTCCGCCGTTTCGACAGTTTATTTAAAACCATGGCAGTGATTCGAACAACACTCTAGAGA
The DNA here is from genome assembly GCA_022545495.1 of Chrysanthemum lavandulifolium. Classification (NCBI taxonomy): domain Eukaryota; kingdom Viridiplantae; phylum Streptophyta; class Magnoliopsida; order Asterales; family Asteraceae; genus Chrysanthemum; species Chrysanthemum lavandulifolium. The sequence continues at coordinate 122,331,328 of CM040238.1, read as the reverse complement.
AAGTCAATGTACTCGACAGACATGGTTTAAACTTAAACATAGTTCTCACGCTTGTTATCAAAATTTGAAAAATTTACCGTGACTTATTGAGATAAAAAGACTACTCATTTTGAACTGAGAACAACTAATTTTATGTTTCATTTTAAAAATGGTAAAATAGAAAATATTAGATAAAGATATTACTGTATGTACAATAATTTATCGAATCCGGCTCCTAGATAGTTATTTATCTTTAATCTAGACAAAATATACCGTTTGTCTTTAAACTTATTCAAAGGCATCCCAAGTCAAGATACTTAATCCTTGTTTTCAAATTATAAACCCGAATCCGGCTCCTAGATAGTTCCTTTCTTTCCTTTAGATCTTTATACACAGCTTCAAGATACTTAATCCTTGTTTCTAAATCATAAACCTTTGATAACCCGATGTCGGCAGCCTCTTCCTTCTTCTTCTTAACACCCAAACGGTCTTCATTGGAGCAATCCTCTTTCCTCAACACACTATACAAAGCCTTCCCCTTATCGTTTTATGCCATTGTTAATGATTTGGGTTGAATGTGTGTTTCTGGTACTTAGGGCTTTTTCGAATTCAAGCAAGAGGGAAACAATAATACGGTACAACTTTGGGTTATATTTAACTAAGATATATTTAAAACGTGGTTGAACTATTATGCCTTAGAAAATATAACGCAAAACGGGCGTTGACCTGAGCATTACGGGTCAAAGGACGTAATCGACATCAAAAACCCAACTTTTGGACTCACGGCGACGATTTTCTCAAGTTTGAGGCCCCTGCGATGTTTTGGATAAGTTTAGGGACCAACGGTGTATTTATGTCTTTAATCTATGAGAATGGTCACGCCATGCAGCGTTGCTCCTCTTAATCTTAATATCTGCTTGTTTCGAGATATCAGTCTCTCTTGCGGACTAATTGACAAAACAACCAAGTCACTCGTTAAGTCAATTGTTTTGCTTCTTTAGTTATTCCGCTTTACCGTATAGTAGGATGTATCGTTTTATGTTGAACTTAATTACCGCCATGCTATATCTAGGTGGTTTTTGCATTGATTAGTTTCAATCAAGTTATTTGCTATATAGGCCGATATCAACCGGCTCGCAACTATTACTCACAACCAAATGACAAATAGTTGTACCAATCTAACTTAATTGATCATGACAAGTGGTATAATTAGCTAGACAATCATACAAACTATTTTCCCACATATGTATCACCATCTTAAAATGGGGGGTGTCTTAACTGTCAAGTGCTACTGTTGATACAACAGTACACGCTCAAAAATTGTGCGTGATTCTGAGTTCTGACTGTTTTTGACCTATATATGTAGTGATATTCAGGCGTCCCATTGTAATTAAGACTAAAATCAGGTACTTGTACAACTTTTAAGAAAACATCAAATAGTTGTACCATCCTAAATATGAAGTCATATCACTATCAAAATAATTTATGTACCAACAAAACATATTTTGCAACCTTTCACCCAATGAAGTACTCAAAACGGCATTATCCCTACATACCATGAAATTCATAATCACCAAACTCACACTTATTGTACATCTGACTACATTTTCTTGTTTTGTATCGTATTTTGGATGTGTTTATATGTTTTTTAGCATCTTTTGGAATCTGGTATATAGTGGTAAACAAGTAGTTATGAAACCATTTTGAAAGAATTTTAGCTCTTTCGCCACTAGCCGTGATCATTTCACTGAAAACATGTGCGAGTAACTTACACTAATACATGTGATCTTGGGTTCTTGTGAGTCCAATGAATCTGGATTTAACAAATTAGATAATGCTTTGACTTTTGCTTTCATTGTATATTGTTGGCTTTATCCTAATATACCACGCAATTCATAATCACCACCTAGCAATGCAATTAAGCTGTGTAAGCCCAAGCAGAGGTTCCTAAATGGATGGTTTTAATACCCCAAATGTGAACAATCAAGCCATATCTATAATCGGGGATGTTAGTGGGAAAATGACTTTTTAAACAAGTTTCGACACAATTATATATATGTATATGTATATAGCAGCGTAAAAATTATATTGATTTGAGTTCTCTTAAAAAGAGTTTTACATCAAGCTAAAATGTGTCTAACATGTAGACTGTAGTTAATCTATACTACATTATAATGTATTTATGACTTTTTATAAAAGAAAGTCTTAAAAATATAAGCCTACACATGTTACTATAATTAGTAATTCATATAATTAAGAAAAGAAGCATAATGTACAACACTTTAATGCACATAATTTTCAGACGTACAAGACAAAAAGTATAGCGTACATCACTTTAATGCACATATTAAAAAACAAAACACCACATTAATCTTTATTAAATACGATCAATTAATTAAGCGATCGATAAATCTGATTAATACAGGTTATTAAAACGCCCTAACCTAATAAATACAAATTATAAAGCATATTGTACAACCAAATTAAACACAATTCCTACATTAAATGTCACTGTCTGAATAATATTCAGTTCGGGCAGGCAACAGCCACATGGCTTGAGTCCGAAGCAGGAAGCCAAACGGCCTCGAGCGCGAACGAGCATGGGCTAAATGAAATTCTTGAAATCGATGAATTTATTGTCGAAAAGAACATAATAAACTAAAATACATGATTCAATTGAAAATTTTGTTTCAGGTGTGCTGTCAGAACGCGTGGCGGTCAAAGATTAAATGTCACTAATACAAATAATAAAGACATTATACAATATTAAAGCAGCAACGGGCAAGAAAAATGGGCTTGAGACCGAGAACAGCACGGGCCAAGCGGGCTCGAGCCGAACAGCGCTGGCCAAGCAGGCTCGAGTCCGAACGGCACAGGCTAAATGAAATTTATTGATATCCGTAAATTTATTGTCGAAAAGAACATAATAAGCTAAAATACACGATTCACCGGAAAAATTTATTTCAGGGTACCCGCGCAATGAAATATATACCCTAAAAGTAAGTTACTTGAAACGTACAAGAGCTAAAATTGAAACAAAGGTTCTGGATTTTTTTCCACATTGGGGAGTGAGCAAAACCTTGACAGGTTTTAAGCTATACGGTGGAGAAAAACATAAACGATTTCTTAGGCTAGTCCCGTCCGCAACCCAGGACGACTCGAGAACAACCTGCTAGCGTCATTTTTCTCTCCAAATGACGCAGGACAACCCGGATGCCCAATGGTCGACGACCGAGGAATTTATTTATTTATTTATTTTTTATTTTTATTTTTTTAATTCAAACATTTTAACATTAAATTTAAATTTCATTCAAATTAAAAAAAACATTACATTACGAAATTAAAAAAAAAATAAAATTACACTACGAATTTAAAAAAAAAAAAAAATTACAATACGAAATTCAAATAAACACTAGAATACTTAAACTAATAATCTAAATTGTAACGTTCTTTGATTGCTGCCTTAACTTTCTCCAACTCTTCTAGTTGGCGGCCGGTCAAATTTGGGTCGATTGGGGTGTTGTAGAAGATGATGTCGGACTCCGTTTGATGTCCTCATGAGCTCAAGTTTTGCTGTTTTATCTCGAGCTCTTTTTTCCCTCAACCGTAACCAATTATCTTCTAAACCTTGCTTATTCTCTTTTGGCTTCTTGGTCCTTAAGAAATTTTTGCCAACGATTGCATAAATGAGTCGATGGAACATCATCATCACAAGAGGAGGAGGATGCTTTCTTCCTTCCTTTGTCACGACCGACGGTCGTGATTCTCTAATCGCTTCTCGCCAGAATCATCAACGTCATAGACATCGAAAGGATCACGAGCTTGGGTTGAACGGAGGTAGTGGTAGAACCCTTTGTTTTCTTCCGACTATTTGTTGATATAGCCGCAACTCAACCTCCTTCCAAGCGGGATGACCCTTTAAAACCTCGTAGCACTCCTCCAAAGTGAAATCATGACCGTCGTCATACGGTATTCTTTAAGAGCTTTTGAGGTGTCGTCGATATCATTCTCACCGCTTCCATGGGTGTTCTTGATATTCTCCATGATAGCACAATAATTTCCAACCCTGTTACGAATCCTGCTCTTCCATTTGGTATTGATGGAGTCATAGGTTCGGTCTTTGCCAGTTTCTTTCTTAAAGTAGGCGATCACTTGCTCCCAAAACTTGAAGCGGTTCTGGGCGTTTCCTCTCGCCGCGTTTTCCGACACATAGACCCAAGCTTTACAAAGCACCACCTCTTCCTCCGTTGTCCATGGCTCTGCTGGCTTCTTGGCTTTCCCCTTGCTTGTTTCCGGCTTCTTGCCTTTGTCCTTGGCCTTTGAAGCACGTCTAGATGGCTGCTTTGGTTTGATGGGGGACATCTCTTGATGAGCGGTTTCTCATCATCGAATCATCAGCGGAATGGAACCATGGAACGAACCGTGACTCAGAACCTTGTCCCATCAAGCATCTTGACTTGGGTAGTTTTGACTTGGGTAGTTTTGTGTCGGATACTCCGCATCCAATCTTCAAATTCATGTCTAGATTAGTGCTTGAATCGGGAATAAGGTTGATACGGTTGAGAAGGATAAATGAAGTCCATGTTTGGATGGTAACCGGACCCGCTAGGTTCTTGCCGGTAATCTTGGTAAAACGTTGCGGTGGGACAAAGGACGGTTAAGATAAAACGCGTTTTGGTTTTGATTTGGTTGGGGTAGTTGTGATTGATAATCAAAACTTTGCGGACGAAAGCGAATAGGAGGCCGGTTTTGTTGTGGTGATATGCCGGTTAACTCAAAGTTGTTTTCCGGCGAGAAATTTAGATCCGGGGCATTTTGGGGTAGTCGTGATCGTCGGGTTTTTGATTGTGGAGTATTTTTCTTTGACATTTTCAAGTTGGATAAGAATTAGATTGAGTTGAATATAGATGAAAATGGTAAGTTGTGAATTGTGTTTGAGGTAATGTGTGTATTTATAGAGTGGTAAAATAGGTTTGAAATTTTTTTTGTATGACCAAACGGTCGAAATTTAACTTTTGTATTAATTCAATGCGTTGGGAAGGATAAATACATGCTCCAATATCGAGCGTGAACCCAACCGATGTCCACAAAATCTTGTGCCGCCCGATCTCCCAACCGATGTGCCACATTCATACCCAACCGATGTTAGATCGGTCGAGGGTGTGTATTTTGGTTGCCCAACCGATGTCGACCCCTCCCATTGCGACAAGCCTTAAGTTTTCTATGGTCGTGTTTATGAACCTTTTCCATACGTGTTTCCTCATGAACACTTTGTTGGTTTTATGGACAATAAATTAATAGACGTGTGTTAGGATCGAACTTGAGACTATGGGATTGCACACTTTACGTATGAGAATTTAAAGTTAAATAATTAAATATAAACGTTGTATTTATTTATTTATTAAATGAAATAACTAACGGACGTTAAGTAATTAATGTAATGGACTAACGGGCGTTAAAGGTATTTGGAAAAGGACTTAATTGCAAAAGTTGGGAAGGTTCCGGAATCCCTATGGGATATCCAAACCGATCGGGCAAGGAGAGAAAGAAGGAAAGAAAAACCAACTTGTTCACCAAGTTTGCTTGGGTATATAAACAAGGCTAGGGGTTTTATTTTTCCATCTCTTGTGCTCATTAGCTAAACCCTAAAAATTGTTTTGTGTGTTTTTCTTCTCCAAACCGGTCGAACACCTTTGTGGGTGTCGATCTACACTTTTTCCACAAACCAAGTTATTTGTTTGATAAAAACTAGCATTACTTTAATTCGGTTTAGTACGTGTGTACAAGAACATAGTAATAACATACTTTTGTTATTATCTTGGATTGAATTACAAAACGGTAAGGGGTAATTCTTATAATCCTATAAACCCTAATTAGGGTTCATCCAATTGCTAGTTTGTGGAATTGATTCTTGTTCGGCTAGAATCAAGAGAAGGTACGCATATTCTTTTTATGTTAATTAATTATTCGTTAATCTTTCCTATTCGCTTCCGCTTGAATACTTTGATGTTTTGTGATTATTTATTGATTGTCATGTTATATAATTCCAACAGTGGCATCACGAGTCATTGGTTTTTAATGAGTAATTAATTACATAAACGCGTAAAATAATACAAATAATTGTATGTTGTTTGATATGTTAATCTAGGGTTTATGTTTATTATTGTTTGGTCGATTTTTTTATAAATTTTTTTGGGGTGTTCCCCATATTTTTTTTTTAATGTCGACACATATAAATTTTTTAGGGTTTTGAAAATTGTTTGCTAACCTTATTAAAACCTAGAATTAATATATTGGTTACGTGATTAATTCATGAATAATTTGTTATGTGTCATGGAATTTTTTATATGCGATCTTGTGACTATTTGTATAATTGTTATGATATATCCATGATAATATATGCATGTTTGTCATGGATAAGTTACTTTGATATTGTTTAATTGTTAAGATATATTTATTTACGATAAATCTTGAATTGAGGAAGACTCCAATTACATATATTAATGAATCAATTATGTGCAATTTGATATATTATTAATTAAGGGTTTACGTAATCGATTCATCGATGTATGTGGTTCACTTTCTATTGTTGGAGTGAAAACCCTAAATTAATATATACATTAATTTAACCTAGATATTGATTATTAATAGGGTTTTTATCGAATAAGTTGTATGTGGCTACTTGTTTACACGTATAAATTGTTTATTATGTGCGCATTGTTTTGTAGTAGTTTATTTTTTATTTATTACTTGTTTGTTTATTATGTTAGACAGTTTTAAGCAAAGGGTAATTTTGAATAGAAAAATAATACGGACTAAACAATGGCGAAATTTGATTTGTTTTTGGAAGAGTTAAGTTTTCAATAGTTTAATTGATTGGTGACTTTGGTACAAATGGTCTGAACGGCTCACCCACTAAAATGAACTATAAAGGGGTTAATTAAGAAGTGCGCACAATCACACTGAAAGGATGTCTAAGGTTATGCTTCAGCCACTTACGGTCCTCCGCCCTGTATGTTTGAATGGAGCTACTTAGTAAGCCATAATATGTACAAGCTCATCTTAAGGGCGAATTAGTTTTAATTCCATGCGCCACTTCGGTGGTAATTATCCGAAACACTAAGTGTTTACACTTATGCAAAAGTACGGTATAATGGATGATAATTAACACTAAATTCCTTGATTGGTGAACCCAATACCTCAATCAAAACTTTGATAATTTGATCTTTATGAATTGGTAATAAAAAGTTTTTTATTAAATTTATGCTACAAGATGAATGCATGACATCTTTGTACATATTTGATTTGACCACATAAAATTAAAACTAGTACCCTTTTAAATTAAGTTATATGCCATCTAATTAAAAGGAACACTTGAAGTTGCAATTTACGTCATGACAGTACATGGCTAGATTGTGATGGAGAGGTAAATCTCTATGTAAAGTCAGACCTTACATGGACATATTTGCAGTTCTTTAAGTTAGACACTTAAGTTGAGTAGGAAGTGAGACCTGGACTCAATGGCATAAGATGGGATGAAACATGTTTATATTTGCAATAGCGTTGGAAAATATAAGTCCCATAATGATCTAGGAGTTGGAAATTCTTTGCCAATTAATGTTCGACAGATTACCTTATTATATGCGTTCGTTGCTAGCAGATCAACTGATGTAATGAATCTATGATAATTTGGATCCTAGTTTTCGAGAAAATTCTATGGTTATATGAATATTACCTTGGGTATTTTATTTTCTTGAAAAGTTTAATTATCGAAAATACTAAAATTGAATTTTGCTAATTCTTTAAATGTATTAATGCAACATTAAACCGTAGCGTAGGTTATTCTGTATTGGTAAAATTGATCTACACCTGTAAGGGTTTTAGTAGAGTCAACGTTACTAAAAGAATAAACCTAATCCTCTTTTCACGCGAAAGAGTGAGATTCAACCCTATTCCATTTCATGAATGAAGAAAGGTATGATAGGACAATTAGAATTGTCTAAATTCTAAATACATAACTCGTAAGCAAATTTTAATAGTTAAGAAAATTGCATATTTCTGAGTTATTAAATTAGAAGCTAGACTAATTACTGTATAATTGGTAAAAGACAAACTAGCATATTTTATCTAGTTGTTTTGTTTTGACCATTTAAAAGTACTACTTACAATTGTTGGAATAGTATAACTATTAAGAAAGAAATTGCATGCCCAATTTTTCAAGTTAATAGCAATGATGGATAAATTCATCATCTACATAGTAGAATACATTTTTTTAAGTACATAAGTAATTGTTATGTATGGACTTTCTCAAAGGTGTAGGGAAGTAAATAGAACACTATTTTCTTTCATTGGTTAATGAAACACTTTCAATGTTGTCAAATCCGATTGGGAGTGTTGTGTTCTTATTCTTGAATAAAGAATTAATGTAATGATCTCTTATTCAGTGGGAGTTACAAGCTTTGTCATCTTGGTAGTAACCTGATTATCTCTAGAATGTCTTACGATAATTACTTTCCACTTGTAGACACTTATGTTTTCAAGGATTGTCATATACGTTTCCTTATTAGACAATGAAGTGGTTCTACATCTACTAGTTATGCTAATATCAATGACACAATCATATTAATCACATAAACAAACATATGTCGTGTTGTTTATACGCTACATGATGTTGTTCCATGCACAAGTGGGAGAAATCTATATTGTGTGCAAGGGACAACATATAGGTATATGATTTAAAGGTTCTCTTGATCGCAGGTAAGAGACTAACGTTCTAATATAACTTGAACATATCTAATTCAAGAAACACTTGGTGTTGCAATTTCGTCATGTGAGAACTTGGCGAGATTGCAACAACAAAGTAAATCTCTATGTAAAGTCGGACCTTGCATGGACATATTTCTGGTTTCTAAATTAGACAAGTATTTAGAACATGTGTCAAAATGATATATAAGACTACTTCAAATTAAATATTTATGTATTATTAGAATGACATAAAATTAAATAAAGTAATCTAATCATACTTCAATTTGTTTATTTATGTATTTTGGAATGACATAAATGAAAAATAATGTAGTCCTACATTTTGTGAAGTAAAATAAATTAACTTGAAATTACTATTGAAACCAAGAGTTGTGTTCATAATTACTTTAGTTAAACATGTTTATGATTCATTGTAAAGACATAAACATAAAGTCTTTTAAGACTTATAATAAAGTAAGACGTTAACTTGTTATGTTTTTAATTAAGACATATACAAGAAGTCATTGGTGATCAATGATTTATAACGTATAATGGGATTATAACGAGTTTATGTTTCTTGTTGAAACATGGATATGAAGTGACTTGGTTAAAAGGTACTTGTGTTATAAAGCATGTAATTGGCTTGGAAAGTCTATTATACCATTAAGTTGACTTAGTTGGTAAATAAGTAAGCCAAAAGGAATATGTTTATCTTATATATTGTTAGATTGTCTTACAATATTAAATTCTAATGAATACCACAAGTTGATGGTATGTTCGGTTAGGAGAATCAAACTCTATTTGATTTGTTTGATTCATGATAACCATAACTTCTTTCTTAAAAGTAACAAGGTTGGAATATTGAGTATGGATTGAATATACTCAATATGACTCCAACCTAGAAGATTAATAAAACACCATTTCATTATGGAATGTGATGAATCACATTAAGTTTTAAAGTTGAAGATTACGAATTTGTTAAACTACTTATGAATAGGTTATTAACAAACTAATGTCAAGAATTATCAATGTGTATTTGTAATGTCCCAAATAGAGAACAATGTAGTTTTGCTCTAATTGCTAAGTATATATAGGTAGTCTATATATTACAAAAGGCAAGTGGGAGTTTTTATCTTGAAAGATAAAATTACAAGATACATAATCTTCTAAAACACACTAGTAAATATCATGATGAGGTTAGACATGTAATTGATAGACCTCATAATGATGGAATTTTCATTCATAGACTGCAAAGATATCTCGGATATTTGACTTATATCTTTGAGAAATATGAGTTCTGAGATTATAGTAAACATGATAATCATTATGATAGATTACCAAATATTGAATTGGGTAAATAACTCATACTATGAATGTTAAAGATGCTGTCCATAAAGATAATCAATTTTGGAAATTTGGTTTATCTTAATAGTTAGACTAGAGAATGGAAATGAGTTTCTTCAAAGAGATGAAAAACTCTAGTGGTTTGAATTTCTATGTAGAAATCATATGGACAATATTGTACACATATTTAATGCATATTTCATGACAAGATTATTGATCACACTTAAGCAATTAATTATGATTGAATATTCTTTTCTAGACACATTAAATATATAAAGATGATAATCGTCATACTTGTTTTCATTCATATGAAATATGACAATGGAATATCAAAACTCTTTCTTGAAAAATTACTTGAGCGAGGGCGGTAAGTAATTGAAAGGTTTTAATTCATATAATCTTTGAAAGTGTCTGAAGTGCAAATAATTCATGAATGGATAAATGCATGCATCTATGAAATTATTCTTATGTTTAATTATTAAATCCCATTTTCGATTTATAATTAAAATAAGATAAATTTTAAGTATTCCTGAAAGCTAGTGGGAGTATTATGTTAAGTTTCTTAAATCTTATATGTTGTATAACATATAGTAAGTAACATTCCTTGTAAGCTAAATGTGAAGTCTTAGATTGGAATGAAACTTCACTTGTAAGATTTAAGAATTAAAACATACAACCTTGGAATATATGTTTATTATTAATAAACATGTGCGATAAAATAAATGATTCTAATAAAACATGATATATCATTTGGGAAATTGATAAATATCTTTTGACAAGATAGAACATGAATGAAATCTAAGGTTGACTGTAGATTCATCATGTACATCATGTTAATGTATTAAAATTGTTGTATCATTCTTGAATAAGAAGTGATTTGATAACATTGATATCTAACTAAAAGTTATTAGATAACTTGTGTAATGAATATTCTAAAAGAATTACATCCTCACTGGAATTGCTCCTAAATTCTATGGATGAACAATATGTCAAATGTTGTGCAAATTGTCATCGACTTTAAACTTGAAAGTTAGGAAAGCATCAAACATTACACAATAAGATATTAAAGTTTACGGAGTTTTAATGAGCACATTGTTGTTTGTATACAATGATCTTGGTTTAATTGAGATGACACTCAATACTAGTCATGGTAGGATTTCATCCTTGTTAATGGCCATGTGAACTAGTTGTGCTACTAAAAGAGCACAGATTGCATTATACATTAAAGAATAAGAATACTTTAAAGTTTAAAATGTTTGAAAGTTTAAATTGTCATAAATTGGTGATAGAGGATGTCACACACTTTATGAATTATTATGTGGATTGGTGAATGCACACATACAAGAACTTCACTAATTGAATTCTTGAAATAAGTATTCTCAAAATTACGATAGATCAAGTTGGTTGATTTATGCCTTGTCAACAAGTATGATTGTCATTACTTGAGGCATAATTCATCAACTGGAATTTTCATGCATTGATCTATTTGGTATTTGGATAAGGGATGTTAAACAATTGTTATAATATAAATCGAATACTTGGTATGTTTGATTTTATAATATATTGTATCCTATATTTGCATGTTTAATCCGTGAATAAATTTATTTATTCTAAATCGTCCGTTGTCAATTAATGATATGGGAGTATCATTAAACTAAGAAAAATCTGAGAGATATGGTGGAATGTACTTGAAAGTATATTGATGAGAATGCATACCAATTTCAGATGATATTCAATGAATTGAATATAGGACTTATCCCAACTACATAATTTACTTTATGGATATTGTTATTGAGTAAATTATGAATAGTTATCCTCAGACTTGAGATACCAGAAAAGTGTCATGAATGTAGTGCACCTCTGTGGAACAACTTAACGCTATACGTAACTGGTAGTCATAAGGGTTGTTTCCTGAAGTGTTGCAAAGTTTGTGGGTTATTCTCGTAGTCAAGATAGAATTTGTTCCTTCAAATTTATTTGGAGTTTAATATTGTTGGGCCTCTCGTAGGGTTGACAAGATGTTTGTGTGGCCACACCCAAAATCTCCCCTAAATATGTTTAGAAGATTTGGTAATCTTGTTCAATCACTAATAACGAGAAACATAATGGTTGAATAAAGAATGACTTAATTCCATATCTTTATTTAACATGGTATTAGAAACAAAAGGATAATAATAATGAGAAATCATTAAAAGGTTTTCCAGGAGCCTTGCTCGAGTTGTACTAAAGGCATCGAAGTGTTGCTAGACGCTAACCGATGTGATCACTCTATTAAGATATGTCCAAGTGGGAGCTATTGGTTTTATGGACAATAAATTAATAGACGTGTGTTAGGATCGAACTTGAGACTATGGGATTGCACACTTTACGTATGAGAATTTAAAGTTAAATAATTAAATATAAACGTTGTATTTATTTATTTATTAAACGAAATAACTAACGGACGTTAAGTAATTAATGTAATGGACTAACGGGCGTTAAAGGTATTTGGAAAATGACTTAATTGCAAAAGTTGGGAAGGTTCCGGAATCCCTATGGGATATCCAAACCGATCGGGCAGGAGAGAAAGAAGGAAAGAAAAACCAACTTGTTTACCAAGTTTGCTTGGAGTATATAAACAAGGCTAGGGTTTTATTTTTCCATCTCTTGTGCTCATTAGCTAAACCCTAAAAATTGTTTTGTGTGTTTTCTTCTCCAAACCGGTCGAACACCTTTGTGGGTGTCGATCTACACTTTTCCACAAACCAAGTTATTTGTTTGATAAAACTAGCATTACTTTAATTCGGTTTAGATGCGTGTGTGCAAGAACATAGTAATAACATACTTTTGTTATTATCTTGGATTGAATTACAAAGCGGTGAGGGTAATTCTTATAATCCTATAAACCCTAATTAGGGTTCATCCAATTCTAGTTTGTGGAATTGATTCTTGTTCGCTAGAATCAAGAGAAGTCTACGATATTCTTTTTATGTTAATTAATTATTCGTTAATCTTTCCTATACGCTTCCGCTTGAATACTTTGATGTTTTGTGATTATTTATTGATTGTCATGTTATATAATTCCAACACACTTGTTAAACCATAGATTCTTACTAAGTTGTTTTTTGCGAAGCCTCGACTTTTAGAGCTGGGAAGAGAAGTAATAAAATATCTTGCGAATTAATAAAACCATAGTTTTAATTCCCTGGGGTTTTGACTTTGCCCCGTGATGAAAAATATTTTGCGTCAAAAATTACTTGGAAGGCCTTGCAGAGACTTCGTTGTCCTGCAGAGGACCTCTTTTTTTCCTATATCAAAAAAGGCCACCCATTTCGCTACAAACTTGTGCAGAAATACTTAATGGACACGTGTCGCTACCCCATTAAATTAACGTGCGTAATTAAAAAAAAAAAAAAAAAAAAAAAAAATCGCCTCTAAATTGCAGCGAAATCTGACTTTATGTGGGGACACCACCGACACACGAAGAAAAAAACAACCATTTCACCTCAAGTTTGAGGTGAAACCCTCTCCTAACATTGGGAATGAGCAAAAATAACACCGCAAATTTTTTTGAATGACTACTCATCTTTACTATCCGAATGTGTTAGATTACTTGATAGAATGTTTGATGTTCATTTGGAGTGATAAAGGAGTGTGTTTTGGTGTTCGTCTTCTCTTCCGAAAGTTGAAAAAATATTGCTTTTTTTTTTTTTTTTTTTTTTTGTTTTGTTGTTGTGTTGTGTTGTTTGGTGGTTGGTGTGTTGTTGTGTTGAAGGCGTTGGTGGTGGTGGTGTTGGTGTTGTAGGTGTTGGTGGTGGTGGTGTTGGTGTTGGTGGTGGTTGGTGGTGGTGGTGTTGGTGGTGGCGGTTTGGTGGTGGTGTGGTTGTTGGTGGTGTTTGTGTTGTTGGTGGTGGTTTCTTTGTGGTGGTGCTGAAGTTGTGGTTGTCATTCTTGGGTGGTTCGGTGGTGGTAGTGGTTAGGTGTTAACGTGTTTGTTTGTTAATATGGCACTTGTTGTTCCGGTAAATATTTATTTTTCTTCCGATATCATTATTTGGTGTTTTATGCTTATTGTGTAGTTAATAATATATACTGTTATTAATTGTTGTTTTAGGATTTTGCCGTTGACCTTACCTGTAGAAGTAAGCTTAGATTGGTTCATTACCTTAAAAAAAATTTGCGAATACCAATAAGGAAGTATTGTTTAGGCAGACGTGTTTCGGATGGATGTTTGACATAGAACAAATGCGAGAGTCATGTATTTTATTACATTATATGAGTTTATGTCAAGTTGAACCTCAACCGGGAGACACGGAAGTCGTTCCATTGAGGTATCGTGTAGGAGATTTTGAGTTGAGATTTGGTAGAGAGGAGTTTTGTTTAGTAACTGGCTTGAGATTTGGTGTTGATTTTCAAGACAAATCTAAACATCAACCTACTCCTCTTAGGAGACGTGTTTTTGACTCACGTTATGATGGATCTTCGATAACTGTTGGACTGTTGAATGAATTTATTTCTAGCGATGCCTTTGATAAGCTTGTCGATATCGATGCCGTTCGTGTTAGTTTGCTAGGGTTGTTGGAGATGGTGTTGTTAGGCCACGAGGTTAATTACGTAGTCCCCCCATGGTGCATGGCTTTAGTAGATAATCTTGATGCTTGGAACATATATCCTTGGGGTTCGTACGTGTGGCCGACATTGTACAGTCAGTTAGTTGGTGCAGTAGGTTCACGTCTTGAAGCTTTTTTTGTGAAGCCACGACCACCGAACCCGTACGCCGACGGTAAGGTAAAGAACCCTAAGTATATATATGATGGGCTTTACATGGGCCTTTAAGGTATGTATATATATATAATTTTAGTTTTGTTGTTTATGTATATATATAATGTTAAAGTAATTAACCAATTATTTTTTTATAGACGTGGATTTTGGAGACTTATCTAGACAAGGCACTTGATTTTTTAATCGTCACGAGCTCCATCCGAGAGTGTGTGCTTGGCGTTACAAGCGGCCGTTTAAACGTTGTTACCTGGATAGTTTATTGGTGAGTTGTTATTTAATCATGCCATTTAGTTTTAGTGATTCATAACAATATTCGTATTTGTTGTTATATAAATTTTAGGTAGCGGAACCTACATTAAGACTTGTACCCGATGCATATGAGTCCGAAAAGGGTTGGTTCCGTGATAGCATGGCATTTTTTGAGGGGCGTAGTGTCGAACCACCACCAATACCCCCACTTTCAGACCAATATAGCCGTGACGATGTTCCAGAATTCGTTTATCGTCATTTGACGGAACTAGAGGATTTGACAAAGGCTCAAGATGCCAAGATTAAGGAACACGACACAATGTTCCAAAAAATATTTGGTTTCTTTAGTGGATTTAGTGGTTTCCCGAACGCGCAGGTATATTTGTATAATTTTTTGTTGCTACTTATTTGTTTTAAAAATTACTAAACATACTAATATTGTATGTAGGGTTTCGGGCCGGATGGAAGTGGAGGTTATGGGTTCCCGAACGCGCAGGTATGTTTTATTTGCATATTTTTTGTTGCTAATCATTTGTTTTAAAATTACTAAACATTATAATATTGTATCACGGGGTTTGGACGGAAGTGGAGGTAATTGGTTCCCGAATGTTGCGGTATGTTTTATTTGCATATTTTTTTGTTCATAATCATTTGTTTTAAAATTACTAAACATACTAATATTGTATGCGGGGTTTCGCCGATTGGGCCGGAGGTAATTGGTTCCCGAAGCATGCAGTATGTTTTATTTGCATTTTTTGTTCCTAATCATTTGTTTTAAAATTACTAAACATACTAATATTGTATGTAGGGTTTCGCCGATTGAGCTGGAGGTAATTGGTTCCCAAGCAGCGGTATGTTTTATTTGCATTTTTTGTTCCTAATCATTTGTTTTAAAATTACTAAACATACTAATATTGTATGTATTTGGAGCTGGATTTAGTGGTACCCCGAACGCGCCGGTATATTTTCTTTTCATTTTTGTTGTTCCTAATCATTTGTTTTAAAAATTACTAAACATACTAATATTGTATGTAGGGTTTCGGTCATTTGAAGTGGATTTAGTGGTACCCGAGCAGCGGTATATTTTCTTTTCATTTTGTTGTTCCTAATCATTTGTTTTAAAATTACTAAACATACTAATATTGTATGTAGGGTTTGGGCCGGGTGAGCTGGATTTAGTGGTACCCGAAGCGCGGTATATTTGATTTTCATTTTGTTGTTGCTAATCATTTGTTTTAAAATTACTAAACATACTAATATTGTATGTAGGGTTTCGGTGGGATGGGCTGGATTTAGTGGTACCCGAGCAGCGGTATATTTACCAACGGCATGTATATAATTTATTCATTTGTTTAAAATTACTAAACATTGTAATATTGTATGTAGGTATTTGGCGAGGTGGTCGAGGAGATGGGGTTTCTAACCCCGAGTAGTTCTTTCTTTGAGGGTGTCTCGCCACGATCGCCACAGGTGGGCACGCATGTATACGACCACCGACGCCTAACTCTAGGACGCCTATGCCACAACAAGGATTTGTTCCGTGGTCGGGTAACAACAACAAGCTAGTGCATCACAAGGATTAGTAATCGTGTGTTGCTTGGTAAATTTATAACCCACATAAGTATATATCTTTTTTCCTTTTTCTACTATAATAGTTGCATGTATATTTGTTCCGTGTTAGGGTGCTATGAATCGAGGAAGGAGAGATGTTCGTCCTAGCCGTTATTTGTTGAGCCCGTTTGATCGTTTGCCGACACCGACTCCTATTCCCAATAAGCGGGATGGTAGGTGTAAGGATAATGCCATTTCATCAAATATTAGCCCGTTAGATCTTGGAAAAGCTATTGATGAAGAAGATCGATAGGGTTGATGATGATGAAGAAGACGGGGATAGAGTTGAGTTTTACGGAAAATTATACGGAGAGTACATTTCGTTTTATAACGTTGACCCTACTAAGGTAATCATAAAACTACGTGAATATTTTTTTAACAATGATTAACAACTTATTATTGATATTACTTTTGGCTATTTAGGTTAGGCGTACATTATATGAAGACTTAAATACTTTCTGAGGAACCCTAAACCCATATACGGATTTGTCATGTGATGGGTTTTGCGTGTGAGACAATTTTTGGCGTGAATTGCTCCCTTTTGTTCCAAGGTCCCAAGTAATGGTTGGCTTTGAGACGATGTAAGTTTATTATTACATGTTTATAATGTATTTGAATAGTTTTTTTATAGAATGGTTATAAATAATTTTAATATTTTTTGATATGAATTAGCATATGAATGCATGGACCGAGCTTCTAATTCGTAAGAGGCCAAATGGTGCTCATTGGACGAGAGCGAAATCAACACTTGCATCGTATGCTCCGTGCACTTCTCTCTTCTTACTTGTGGTGATAGTGCATTACGTGGAACGATAAGTGGGAGGACACGTCCGTACCCATCCGGGATGAGGTACAAGTGGTAAGTATTTTTGTTTAATGATTTTAATGCGTTTAGTATTTTAATAAGGTATTTAATTGTATGTAAGCTAATGATTTTATCTTTGTAGGTGTATATGCCGTTCCATGCCGAAGGCAATCACTGGGTTTTAGCTGTCGTAGATCTTCCGAATTCTCATATTTCTGTTTTCGACTCGATGGATAATAAGAGTAGGTCGGATAAGTTGCGACGACATCTTGTTGGATGGACTAAATTCTTAAATGAAAGTTCTGGATCCAAGGATATTTTGGCGTTACGGACGCCAACATTTTAACTTCTCATTCTCTTATAATGATTCAAAATGGTTTCGGCTCATGACAATCAAATGGTAAGGATTGTGGAGTAGTTGTATGTTGGCTTATGCATCAATTTTGTGCAGGTAGGATCCCACCACGGTTGTTAAGAACCCTTCACGATATTTTAAGGAGTTTAGATTTGTTATGGCTCATCATTTTATGATACCCGTTGTGAGAATACTAGCGGGTGTGGATATATTTAGTTGAACTGTTTGTATATATATTTTTATCTATGGTTACCTAATGAATATTTTGGATGTAGATATGATTAGTTGACCGTTTGTATATGTATTTTGATATACGGTTACCTAATGAAAGTTTGTGTATGTTACATATCACAAGTTATGTCGTCGATAACTAAAGTTTTGTAGATGAGTTTAATGAAAACAATAGATGGGTTAAATAAAACATAAAAAATACAAGATAAAGATGATACAAATTAAAAACGAAAGTCCAGTAGATGGGTTAAATAAAAACATAAAAAAATACAAGATAAAGATGATACAAATTAAAAACGAAAGTCCAATTTAAACATCACTGATAAACGGTATCCTTGTGGTAAACCTCAACAATGTTTTTCAAAGTGATGTTAAGGTAATGGTTATGTGGTTTTGGTGTGAACACTGAGACGTTCTTTAGTATCAAAACAGCACCGACACCGATAGACTTGACGTAACCCTTATCCTCTTCTAGTACTTTGTGATGAATTGTACCAGACATTGTTCCTGATGGATCTTTGAGTGTCACAGTTAGGTCACCAAGCAAATTTGGTGTACAAGACTTGATGACGGCTACAACCAGTTCAAGCTTCCCTTTTTTACAAAAGGTTTTCATATCGCCTAAACAAGCATCTACCCTGATCCCAAAAGCATCTAGATAGCCAAGCGCGCTTAGCCATGGGCCACGCGTAAAATGATCATCTTCGGATGCATCCTCCTCTATTCTCCTGACATACTCTTGGGTTGGCATTACAGACGAGGGCCCTCCTTCCCTAATGTCTGTATTTTTTGGAGCTTGGCCATTTGAAGAATACCATTGGACTGGTATTATCCTTGTGTGGCTATTGTACTTGCATTTTCCCGGGCGATCAATGTACAAATGTATTATACCATCGTGGAAGCACAAGCACACGTAACAAATAAAGGAACATCGTTGTTGTCTTTAATCTCCATCGTTGTGTCGATGGGCTTAGCCTAAACGACAATCTGAGTTGCGTATTTGCATCCAACTCAAATTTGTTCACCAACATTTCAACCATTAATGAGTAAGTGATGTCATTGTACATAATGACACCACTTTCCTTGCCATTGAAATGTAATTTACATTTGAATTTCGGAAATTAGCCGACATTTGTATGTTTGTTGGGTAGATGTATGTTAGTATATAGTTTTGGTTAATTCTTATGTTTGTTAAAATTCTTTTTAGATGTTGTATATATAGGGTCTATATCACATAGTGTTTAACACGAAATATGACAACTTTTGTGTTTTAATAATTATCTTTTAAACGTGTTAACACGAAATATGACAATGCAAAATTGGGTCTATAAATCACATACATGTTTACGAAATATGACAACATTCAATAATTATATGACAACTTTTAGGCATGTCAATAAGCATATAGGGACATGTATTTGACAATTCAATTATCTATAAATCACATACATGTTTACACGAAATATGACAACATTCAATAATTGTATGACAACTTTTTAGGCCTGTCAGTAAGCAACTAGGGACATGTATTTGACAAGTCAATGACTTTCTATAAATCACATACATGTTTACACGAAATATGACAACATTCAATAATTGTATGACCACAAGGGACTTTTCATATATATATATATATATATATATATATATATCCCATTCTTCCTTCTTTAACTCATCAAATGTCAACATCTAACAATACTACATTACAATTCACTATCAACTACAACGGAAACTTTACACTTAACCCAATAACATATCAAGATGGTTCAAACATGAATATCAATGTTCCGAATTTGGTTTTCGAGATATGGTTAAGTATCTAGAGAAAATTACCAACAAAGGTCAACTTTCTATATTACGCATTGCCACAACACCAAACTTTAATGGATGAAAGCAATTGAAAATTATTATGACATTGATGTTATGTACGACATCGCAAAAGTTGCTGGACAGCTCCAAATTTTTGTTTGTGAGCATCCAACAGATTTAAGCACAAATTTGATTCCAAATGATGGTTCTATGGAAGAATCATTTGCAAGTGTAATTTCAGAAGAAACAAAACTAAAGCGTCAAGAGCGTGTCCGTTATATACATGAAATGGTTCAGAGAAAAAACAAACTGGAAGAGCGTGTACGCTTTAAACGTTGGTATAATAAAAAAACTAAACCTACTACACCATATACACAAACCATTTTCAATTTTCCTGTTCACAACAAGGGTCAATTGGTTTGCTATGGCGGAAAACCAACGTATGTAAATGGTTGGAAGATGAACATCAACATTCCAAGAATGAAGCTAGAAGAGCTCAAGCAATATTTGTTTAACATCGTTGACATGAATATTCATGCTCTTTTTATGAAGTACCACTCACTGGCATTTCAAGCACCGTAAAACTAAGAAACAACTATGATATGCATGTAATGTTTGATATTTCGCAACACTAGGCAACTTGAAATCTACATTGACCATGGCGGTGTCGATTTTAATATTGAAAATATATATTGCCAAATGCTACTTTGGCGAAATGATGGAGCATGTGATATGAGAATACACAAGTGACAATGAAGACGAAACAAGAACATAACTCAAGCGGATTACACTTGTGATCAAATGGTTGAATGGGCGAACAAGAACACTTTCGAATGAGGATGCTAAAGCGGATGAACGCCATAAATACATATGAAAGAATCATTGGTATTCATAGTCATAATCACTCAATATGTGTCGTGTATGATTTAAGATTGTCTTAATAATATGTTTTCTTAAACTATGTTGGAATGAATGTTAGCCTAATTATGTTTTCAAATTACAAATGTTCATTATCGTATTATTTGTTTCTTCAAAAATGTTAATTTGGAAAACAAACACTTCATTGATGGGGAAAAAAATTAAACATTCATAATACAACGAGATCGCTCAAGATAAAAATACTAAAACTAAACCACGATGGTATGATTTGGTTCATTAAGAAGAATTAGTGATTCTTTATATGGGCCAATGAAAAATGAACCACCATTCGCTTCAATACCCATGTCTTGAAACAATTCAGAAGCTCGCTCGTACACTTGTAGCGAGTGAGCTATCTCTTGGTCGATCTTAGCTTCAATAATTGGATCATCATCCTTAGTAAACCCAACTAATTTTACCACATTCTCTATTGGGTATGGGATGGTGAATAGCACTGTACACGATGATACAATACCACCATCAATTTCTAACACCCATGCACACATAACTTTGTACCCATCTGCTAGGAAACTTCCTGAAATTACGATAGAGTTCCGTAGCTGGGATATATGGAATGGAGGCCCAACCATGCGTCTTATCTCTTCTGGTATGCCTACGTCGGTAAATTGGTGACTAACCAAATCAAATGAAACTACCATATAGCGTTTGTACAAAATACCATCATTGAAAAGAAAATTTTCATAACCAAGCCAGAAAATTTTACCACCCACTACTGCTTGGCCAGACCTTTTTAGTCTAATCCCTTCTCG
The DNA here is from genome assembly GCA_022545495.1 of Chrysanthemum lavandulifolium. Taxonomy (NCBI): domain Eukaryota; kingdom Viridiplantae; phylum Streptophyta; class Magnoliopsida; order Asterales; family Asteraceae; genus Chrysanthemum; species Chrysanthemum lavandulifolium. Next base: position 122,309,754 of record CM040238.1, on the reverse strand, counting down.
AGGCAAAAGGTCATTTTCAATATGGTTCCAGCGTCTCGAACTCAAGGTATACACTGACACGTACCATGGCCCTTCACCGTATAACGGGTAATTAATTTTTAAAATTGTTAGGTCTAAATTGTCAGGACGTACACCAAAACCGATGACCATTTTGGTGAATCAGTTGATTCAAGAAACTAGGGACTAATACCCTATAGATCGTTTTATTGATGGGTTCCAAATAACGACCATCATATTTGAACCATATGAAAAGCACCGACACCTTGAGTAGCAATTGGCTTAAGAGTTGGAAGATGAAGAGTTGTATCTAGGTGCGTGAAAGCTAAACTTCCATTAAGCGAAAACATAAAACCTACATTACCTTGCATATATGTTAAATTAAAACAACACATATCTCAGTATCACGAAAGCCGTAGCTACGGATGAAGTTGGAAAAGTCTATTGAAGACCTCCATCTCTTTGACACAAGACGAAATTGTAGTAATGACTTAGCGGAAGTCTATTCATGATATCAACTTGCGGTCGAAGGGTATGTTGTCCGACATTTTATTTTGATGACAATGGATAAATTACTAAATGAAATGATTTTGAATGACAAAGTAAGCCTTAAATAGGGATAAAACTTGTCGTGTCATACACTTGTCGTTTCGTGTCATATTTACACGAAATCGGTGAAATGGCATTTACACTTTATAGAGACATGATGTGACTAGTAAATACTTTTACATCACATATCGATATACACGAAATATGACATGAATATGACTTTTCGAGACTTTATAGAGAAAGATGTGACTAGTAAATAAACGTTTTTTTATCACATAATATTATACACGAAATATGACATGAATATGACTTTCCAGAGACTTTATAGAGACACGGATGTGACTAGTAAATAAACTTTTTTCTGATCACATAATAATATAAACGAAATATGACATGAATATGACTTTTCAGAGACTTTATAGAGTCACGGATGTGACTAGTAAATAAACTTTTTTCTGATCACATAATAATATACACGAAATATGACATGAATAGAGACTACTCAGCTCCCTTATAGAGACAAAGATGTTACTGGTATACAAACATTAGATAGGTTAGTGGGTCACATTATATAAACCACGTTGTTGTATTCAAAAAAATTACATCTTTTTATCTTTTGTTAAATCCTTCTGTACCTGGTCAAGAGATGACATTCAAAGTCCGACTACACCATTATGGAAGTTTCACTTCACCACCGGAAGAAAGTTTGTAGGTGGTATAGTTGCTTGTGTAGATCCGGTTGATTCTGAAACTTTTCGGTCAATCAATTGAAAATAATCTTAACCAATTGTTTAGGTTATGATGAAAACTCCCGACCTTTTTTATTTAAAGAAACCAAGCTGTAGTCTTGATTCGGGACTCGAACTATTAGTTGATGCAATCGAAGACCCCGAACGATATCGAACGTATACTCAATTTCAACAAAACCAACTACATGTGTACGTATCACGGGTGGAGTTATCCCACTTGTTGTGCCCGAGGAATGCAAAATGAGGGTTTCAAGAAGAAAAACAAGATAAACCTTCATGTTCAAAAAGTTATTTGACTAGTGACTAAGTGCGGTTATGTTCGGTTGCAATGTTCTATGCTACTTTGTCTTTTATCGAATGAAATTTAGTTGTTCCTTCTTTCATTCATATAAAATGCTAAAGTTCTACATATATCTGAACTTTTATTCATTTTATCAAAGTGAAATACTACATCGAAATAAAAGTATAAAGTACGATACATTTGTAAAATTATACCATTAAACATTAAATCCTAAAAGTTGCTTGTCGACAATGTTAGAAGAATTATTGATTCTTTGTTGGGCCTAATGAAGAATGATATAAAAGAATCTCCTTCATCCCCTTTTATTAGGGTTTAGGGTTAATGTTTAGGGTTTAGGGTTTAGTACATTGTTTAGGGTTTAGGGTTTAGGGTTGGTTACAAGTTTAGTTTAGGGTTTAGGGTTTTAGTATCACATAATTTGTACACGAAATATGACATGATAGAGACTACTCGGGGCCCTTATAGAGACAAAGATTGCATATACAAATTTTTTTATCACATAATATTATACACGAAATATGACAAGAATATGACTTGTCGAAACTTTATAGAGACACGGATGTGACTAGTAAATAAACTTTTTTTATCACATAATTGTATACACGATATATGACATGATAGAGACTACTCAAGGCCCTTATAAAGACAAAGATGTGACTGGTATACAAGAAATATGACATTAGTTTGACTTGTCAGGAAAACAAATTCTTTATCACATAATATTATACACGAAATATGACACATGTTAATTACTTTTTGCAAACACACGTGGTAATATTACGCTATAAATAACACATCCACAAAATTGAATGTATATACATCTCCACAATACTTACAAAAAGAAAATGGCCTTGAATTTACATAAATTCAAATGTATGTTACATTACGGTGAAATAAAGCGCGGTGTGATTATGGATCATGATATAACATATTCAGGGTTAGTTGATATGGTGGTGAATAAGTTTAAATTGAAGCAAAATGCCCGAGTAAATTTAAATGTGAAAGTCCCTTCAGCTGACTTTCGACTCGATGTTACAGACGACAACGAGGTAAACTTTTTTGTTCAATGTGCTTTAGAGTCTCTGCTGAACTTGTACACTTGTATGTTTCGCAATCTAAAACAATGGAAGAAACAACAAGTCTTGGTTCAACTCAGCAAGTGCCAGAGTTTTATAATTTTTTCCCTACAATGGTAGAAGAAAACATCGCCCATCAAATGATTTTCAAAACAATGACTATAACTATAAAGATGAGGCAAATTTCACAAAACCGGGTCATCATGTGCTTTCGATTCGATAACGAGCAGGAAGATGATGACTCGAGTTATAAAGATGAGGCAAATTTCACAAAACCGGGTCATCATTTGCTTTTCATTCGGTTGACGAACAAGAAGATGATGGCTCGAGTTATAAAGATGAGGCAAATTTTACAAAACCGGGGTCATCATTTGCTTTTCTTTCGGATAACGAAGATGATGAAAATGATTGTTTTGATGAATTAAATAAAACCAAACACCCGGTAACCATAAATGGCCAAATTTTTTGACCATATCCACAAGTTCTGAACCACCACTTTACACGCCAAAACCTATGCCTACAAAGGATTATAACAACAAAAGCGAAATAAAAATCAATAAGGTTTTTTAACTAGGCGGAATTAGACTTGGCATACAGGTTGAAAGCTTTACAAGATGGTTATGAATTTGTTTGAAAAAACTAACCCTATAACTTACAACATAAAATCGTCCATTATGCACAATGTGCATGGTATATTAATGCCGACGTTGGCCAAATTCAGATGTTTTTCAAATTACAAGCATGAATGATATTCACACGTGTCCCGAACCCAAACATATCCTAACCATCGAAATGCAAACAAAAAAGTTATTGCTCACATTATGAAAGATAAATTAGAAGATGGTAGCCGTGATTTGAAAGGGAGAGATATACAAAAAGATATCATGGCACAATATAAAACATCTATATCTTACCAACAAGCATGGAGAGGGAAGGATTATGGGTTACAATTGTTAAGAGGTTCACCATTAGAATCGTTTGAAATGCTACCGTATTACTGTCACAACTTAGAAAAAAAAAACCCAGGGACGGTCACACGTATCAAGAAAAGCAATCAAGGGGTTTTTGAAATTTTATTCATTGCCATTGGTGCATCGGTAAGTCTTGTTCAATTTTTTATAAGTGCATGCAAAAACCCGTTTGCTATTATAATTTTAAAAATTGTTTATACGCAGTTGCGCACGTTTGTGAACCATCTTCGCCCACTACTTATAGTGGACGCGGCGCATTTAAAGGGTACTTACAAGGGTACAAATTTGCAAGCCGTTGGGATGGACGGAAACAACCAAATTGTGCCTATTGCTTACGGAATATGCAGAGGGGAGACTAGTGATTGTTGGTCATGGTGGATGTCAGTACTTAGAGAGTGCATCGGCGATAACCCCAATATGATTATCATATCTGATAGGCATCCTGCAATAGCGGCGATGAAGGAATGAGTTTCGTCGGCGTTTCATGGTATTTGTTGTCGACATCTAATGATGAACCTTTCCTTGAAAAACAAAAAGTTAAAGGTCTATCTTGGGGCATATGCAAAGCGTATACTCCGATGAGTGGCAACGACAAATGAACATACTCTGGTGTACAACCGAAGCACACCGAAAGCTAATGGAGGTCGATCCTAGACGCCGGTCTCGAGCACATTGCCCACGTAGCGTTACAATTATTGTACATCTAACGATTGTCGAGTCTGTTAATGCATGTCTTGTATTGTGTAAAGCTACCGATAATGTGTTGACCGACACGTCAAGTATGGTTCAAAAGTGGTATTTTAAAGCGTCGGAAGCTGCGGTATTTATTGTTTAAAACATAACGTATTCATTAATCATTTTGAAAAATATATTAGATAAGTTAATTAATTTATATTTACATTTTTGTGTAGCAAAAATGAAGTACGACATCACAGATTGGGCAGCGCATAAGGTGGAGAAAAGAAGAATGAAAAGCGTCAGTTGGGTTGTACACGGAATTACTCAATTTCGATATCAAGTTTATGATGGCCAATATAACCGTGAAGTGAACTTTACGACCGGTGAATGTGAATGTCGGAAATGGCAAATTTCCGGGATACCTTGTGGTCACGTTATTGCTGTTACAAGGTTTTTGAACCTAACAGATTGTGTGCAATATGTACATGACTGGTTCAAAAAGGAAAAATATCAAGCAACCTATGCAGAGTCAATTCAATTTGTTGGAAATTTTAACGAATGGGAGTATCCAAGCCATATACATCCTCTTACTCCTCCAACAATGGACAACCCTCAGCCAGGTCGTCCGAAAAACACAGACCGTATACTATCTCAAGGAGAAGAGCCAAGAACTATACACTGTAGCAGGTGCAAAGAAGCGGGGCATAACCGTCAGAATTGCAAAAAATCATTTGTCCCAGATCCACCTAACCGCAAGGGTAAACAAAAGCAAGGGGAATTTCCAACTAATGAGCAACATGACACTGCACCTTTTTATGACCAACATCACCCGTTCGATCAAACTTTTATGGGAAACAATCAATTCTCATGGCAACCATTTGGCCAAAACACATACACTAATCAAGCAAATGGTCAAAACTCGTTCTTTTGGCAACCATATGGTGACAACACATACCCCACAAACCAATACGCTTCACAAACTTACCACCACAACCCATACCCATCTCAACAATATGCTGAAAACACACACACATCACAAACATATGATCAACATAACACACAACAAGATTTCAACCTATCTCAGCAAAACCGAACGCAACCACTTGAAAATGATCTTCAATACCAGTCTCAAGTGTATCAACAATACACTTCCCAGCAACACAACTCTCAACATCTAGATGATCAACAAATGCAGGATTCAAATAGTTGGTTTAATCGGTTTGGTTTTTAATAAGGTAGAAGCTGTATGTGACTAGTTAACAACTATTAGTATGTTTTGTTTTTCTGTGCATCATGCTTTTCATTCTCAATTATCCAAGTGATGTCTGTTCTGTCTATGTATTTGAATTTTACAAGTGATGTTTGTATTGAATAGACAATATTTGAGCATGTGTTTTGTGTAAAAATAGTTTAAAGTAACAAATTTACAAGTATGTGAGGCAATAATAACATAACGTTTTTTTATAATGACAATATCTGATACATTTTGTTTTTCTGTGACATCTCTAATTTATTTAAGTAGAGAGAGAACTTCGCAAACCCAAATGAGATTCAAATGAGATTCAATTTTATACACCATCATAAACACAAAAATAAGTTCATTACATTTTATAACAAAAATTACATTTTATAACAAAATTTTATAACAAAATTTTGTAACAAAAAAATAAGTCCAAATGAGATTCAAATATGTAGCAAAATATTGTAACATCAAATACAAAAAAAGTTATGTCAAAAAATAGAGATCGCGTCAAATTATCGTTTCCAACAAAATGTTTTGTAAACACAAAATCTCCTATTCCTAATCTAACAGGAAAATTAAAAACAATTTTAGTTGTTTTTCAGAACTGTAACACCTCTCCTCCCTTCTTCAAAATAGAAAATCTGAATATAAACTAAACGCATTTTATATTTTCAAGAGTGTTTGTGGATATAAATTTCCCATCCAAAATTTTACAAAACTAAAGATAGAAAACAAGAGAATTTTTTCTCCAACTAAACGCACCCTATCTTGCACAAAATAAAATAACCATCTTTATATATTTATTTATTCATTTCATACTCGTTATTTGTTAACCCATCATATTTCAAATCCCTAATGTTGATCACTTCACTGGCTTGAACAATTCGAGTATTGTTTATTTATTGTTTACTTTCTTATCGAAAAACAAACTAGCAATCTCACTATAACGTATTAAAACTCGCTCTTACAATCATTCAAAACAGGACTTCAATATACAAGTATCGGATTACGCACATCTCATGTTTATCATTTTGAACAGCTTTTTGTAAGTATTTGTAAGTAAACGCTTGAACTCGATAGACATACAATTGCACTCTAGTGTACTTTGTCAAGTGCTTATTATATCAAAATACTTTCATTATACATATAAACTAAAACGGAAGCCCGGTGGGACTTTTTTTATAATTTTTAGGGCATGGTCGGTGGAGTTAAATATTCCGTGCTCGATAAATGTAAGGTCATGGTCGGTGGGTATAAATATTACTTGGAAGAAAAACGGGTCGGTGCACCTTCCAAATATTTTAACTGTATTTTTTTTGGGGCTTGGGCTTCCTTTTGGTAAAGCTGGGCTTATTTCTACCCGGCCTTTTTATTGTAATGTATAGATAGTGGTTACTCGTTTCATTTTCCATACCGTTTCGGAATTTTAGATACCTTACCTCATCTGGGAGGAAATTTGGTAGGTGGGTGAGATCTGACATGCATTTAGGTTTTCTTTGATTTACTTTGTTGTTCTTATGATATCTTTTGACGTGGTATTGAATGCTTTTGCTACGCTTTTGTTTCTGTGTGTCTTGAGTTATTTGCATGGTTGTATGTACTTTAGAAACGTTTATGTCCCATTTATGAACCTTGCATGTCGTTTGTTGTGACAGGAAATTGCTTAGGTTTTGTTTTGTTGGTGCTCATGTAATTGCATGTGGTTTTTTAAGTGTTTAGCAGTGTAGGATGCATGGCTGATTTCGTTACATTCAGTTTTGCGAGTAGCACGGGGTGTATTTAGTTTGCTGTTGTTTCGCTAGTTGAGAGGTTGTTAATGTTAGGTTTATACAATGGTCGACCTGCGTTTTTTGGTGTTTCGACTTTTTAAATACTCGAGGTTGTTTTGGAAGGGTGGCATTTTTTATTTTTTATTTTTTTTATAAAAATTTATGTTCATTAGCCTTATTGTTCTAACCCACTGTGTAAAGGTGGTTATTATGAGTGACAAAAGTAAAGCGTGCAAGGGGATAGATGTTGATGACATGGATTTGCGAAATGTAGACGTTAGTAATTGTGCTAGGGGGTTAGACAACAGTCTATTAGAGAGGACTTTTTTTCCTACGAGTGGTAGATGTGTTCAGCAGGAGGGTTTGATTTGTCATGTTGGTGAGTGCGAGAGTGACAATGCCGCTGTTAGTGTGCTTAGTGGAACACCTGCCGTGGTGCACGGGTTCAGTTATGTGGGACATTGTGAGGGTGAGGCAAGCGGGGTATGATTGTGTGTTCTTAGGTGTTGAAAAGCAGTTTAACCGAGATTATGGTATTAAGAGGAAGATTGGTGAAGCTTATGATCATACTCTTGACCATTTGGTGGTGGGAAAGAAAGCTGTTTCGGATGTTGGTGAGGGATGTGGCATTCCAAAGGCTGAACCAGAGATGGATGTGTCTTCCGGCCGTCATGTTGTTTCTTCCACTCAACGTATGCCTGAACGAGGCGATGGTATGCACATTCTTAGAAACTTTACACTTTGCTAGGTTAGTTCCTGTATCATTTAGCTTATATTCTCATATAGTGTTTTTCAGTTTGTCGCAATGTCATCATTGTTGAAAAGTTTATTTCAGGTGAGGTCAGCCTTCCGGTTAACCTAGATTTTGAGTCAGGAATTGCTTCTTATGTAACAACTGGCAATGGTGTTTCGGGCATAAGTGCTGGTGTTGGTTTATCCATGGTTGATCCTGGCAAAGAAAACGATGATCAATGGGGGTTCGAACGTCACATATCTTCTGCACTTTCTAGCGTTCAAGTATCTGGCAGTATGAGTGTCGGAAGGAATGCTAGGAAATGCCGGGACGATTTTGTGCGCCCTTTGACTGAAGTTTTCAAGAAACATCGATTAACATCGGATATTCCAGGTGCAACGCTAGAGAAAATTGTTTGTCATCCTTTAATTCTAAACTTCTTTATCGCGTTTACTCATTGAATCCTTCTTTTCCAAAATGTAGCTTTACCAGTTGTGGATACGGAAACACGAGTGATGGCCTTAGATGGTAACGTTGGTTCTACGTCTCGGTACCCATGAGTCAACCTAGAACCCAATGATGTTGTTTGTCGCTTCCAAGGTTAGGTGTTTACAATGCAGGTTGTTTTATTTGTGCATGCCCGTTGTTTCAATAGTTGTTTATAACCTGGTCCATGGTTGCTTTCGGTGTTGCAGGTGCTACCAACCGTCTGATAACTTTGGACTTTATGTCTAGGAAAGCAGTTCCTGAAACACCGCATACCACAGGGTCTTTGCAGCATTGTACATATGTGTTACCTATGCCCACCCTAAGTGGTGAGGATGTTGTGCAATATGTTGTCGGCAGCCACGTAGATTGCTATGCTACCAATGTAGAAGCCTCTAGGCGTGTCTGTAAGAGGATACATGCAGAGGGTTGTAGTGAGGATATGCGACAGTCTACCAACGAAACGTCTAAAAGGCAGCGGTTAGGCGCAGATGGGGATTGGCAATCCGCTGATTACGATCATGGGGGTTTCTTAGGTGCTAGCCCCCATATTATGTATGACGTACCGGCATATTCATCTTCAGCGGCACAGGTGCAGTCTACTGATGAGCCAGTGTTTGAGGACTGGTAGCTGTTAATTTAACGTTATATAGTAATTTACGAGTCCTTTGTTTTAATGCTTTCAACATATGGGTCCTTCCTTGCAGATGCCTTACCGACGGCTACACCAAACATTGGACTAAATGTTACTACATCCGCAGTTAGTCCTTCTAGCAGACCACGGTCTTCTACAAGCCGGTGTCAGAATGTGGATCCCAGCAGCAGTGCTGGTGTTAGTGCGGCTGGTGCTGGTCCTTCTAGGAGAAGACGCAATCCTGCTAACCGGGCACAAAATGTGGACCGTGCAAGCGACATTAGAAATTCACCATTGCTTGGTCCTCATCGAAATCCATCAAGAACAGGTGTGCCGTTGTGTCTCATTGCTCTTTATACGTTAGCGTACTGGCACATCTATTCGGTCCAATTTTTTTAACACCATTATTTTCTAACAGGGCTTCCTGCTGATTATAAGCAGTTTGGTTCTTGCAATCGCGTGTGTCATCATTGTAGAGCAACTTTTTGGGACGAGGAAAAGTTGGCGTACTCAACTAATGCAAGCAGGCCTATTTACAATTCATGTTGTCTAGAAGGAAGGGTAAAATTACACACCGTTCGAGAATACCCACAGGTCATAGTGGAGCTGTTTTCCGATCGTCACTTCTTAGAAAACATACGTGCTTACAATCAAATGTTTGCAACGAAGTCCTTGGTTGCTCAGATTGACGAATCGGTTAATCGAGGTTGGGGTCCTTACGTGTTTAAGGTAGCCGGTCAAATATATCATCACATAGGTAGGTTGTGTCCGGTACTTGGCACGAATCCAAGGTTTCTTCAGTTATACATTTATGATACTGAGAATGAAGTGCAAAATAGGCTAGATAATTTTACAGAACGCGATGGAAACCATTTAAGACCAGAAGTAGTGCAAACACTTATTGCATTCCTTGATCAAAATAACACTTTAATACAACTCTTTAGGACCGCGAGAGATAAGTTGCAGGAACAGGATGTGCCACCATTCAAAGTCAGGCTTTTCAGTAAAGGTAAAGCACCGCAGTATGAACTTCCCACTGCGGATGCGATAGGCGCTTTGGCGTTTGATGACACAGAGGAAACAGAAAGTGACTTCGATGTTATACTGTAGAGTTTCTCAGGTGACGCGCAGAGGATAAACAAGTTGCACGCCATTTATATGCCAGCTCAGTTTCCGTTGCTTTTTGTATTTGGAGAACACGGCTACCATATGGACCTTTGGTACCGTAATACTGAAAAGCCAAGGCGGAGGGGAAAGAGGATGTCTATGAAAGCATTCTACTCATATCAGTTGCATGACAGGTTTGGCTATTACAGTTTGCTAGGTAGGGGAGGAAAACTGTTCCAGCAATATGTTGTAACAGCTTATTGTAGTATAGAGCAGGACAGGATGGATTATGTTCGGAAAAATTAGTCCATCATACGAGGCGATTATTTGGCTGGGTTGTATGATGCGGTTGCAAGAAGAGATGTGGATGGTTCAGACGTCGGTTCACGGATAATTCTGCCATCATCGTTTACTGGAGGACCGCGATACATGTATAGCCATTACCTTGACGCGTTAGCTATTTGCAGGGTCTATGGTAACCCAACGTTTTTCGTGACGTTTACATGTCACAAGGTGGCCAGAAATACAAGATTACATGATGTCGTATCCACATCTCACTGCAGCTGATAGACCAGACGTGGTGGACCGAATCTTTGAGCATAAAATTCATTCTCTCATAAAGTATCTCCGTGATTCCCAACCTTTTGGAACTTTAAACGCAGGTTTGTAACCTTTTTGAAGTCGTCACTTGCTTAAACATGTTTGCAATTATCGTCTCTATGTTATTTATTTGATTGTGCAAAAAAAATTTCAGTGTTGTACACCGTTGAGTTCCAGAAAAAGGGTTTGCCGCATTGCCACATCTTGTTGTGGACATTACGATGAGCTGAAACAATGGAGCCCCAAGACATAGATAGATATATTAGTGCAGAACTACCGAATCAGTATGATGATCCAGAGGCATTCAGAGTAATTTCAGAATTTATGATCCATGGTCCCTGTGGCGGGGCATTTCCAACTGCGGCTTGCATGCAAAACATGACAGAGTGTACAAAACGGTTCCCAAAAGAATACTGTGATGCAACGTTTATAGATAAGGCAGGATACGTTCATTATAAACGAAGAGATATACAAATTGATGCAGTACGAAATGATCTTAGGCTAGATAACGCATACGTAGTGTCATACAGTCATCGGCTATCCATGGCGTTTTACGCACACATAAATGTAGAATATTGTGGTTGGACGATGCTCATCAAGTATCTATTCAAGTATATCTCAAAGGGGACCGACACGATTATAGCTCGCGTGAGTAGGCAGATCGGAGAGGCACCGCCAGGGTTCAACAATAGTTCTATGCTTAACAACAGCACACGCTCGAGAATAGACGAAATAATGAACTTTGTTGACGCGCGTTATATAGGCCCTCATGAGGCTTGCTGGCGGATTTTGGGTTTTGATATTCATAGTAGACAACCGGCTGTTCAAATACTCGCTGTTCACTCTGAAAACATGCAACACGTTTCCTTCCGCGCAAGACAAACGGTCCAATCAGTTCTTGATAACCCTAATGCGCGCAAGACAACTCTTACAGAATGGTTAGCAAACAACGAATCCATGACTTCGGGTTGGCATTTGACGTACTTACAGTTTCCGTCAGAGTTCGTTTGGTGTAAGGGAGATAGAACATGGTCCCCTAGGCGAAGTCTGAATAAACCACCAATTGGCCGTTTGACATACGTGCACCCTACCGCGGGGGACCTTTTTTATCAGCGGATGCTATTGTGTCATCAGAAAGGGTGCACATCCTTACCATCCATTCGGACAGTAGATGGCGTTACATATAGCACAAATAGGCAGGCCTATGAGGCAATGGGTTTGTTGCAGAAGGATCAGGAATGGATTACGGCGATGCAGGAAAGCAGTGCAACCGCTACTGCATTACAGTTGAGGTCGTTGTTTGCGCAAATTTTATTATTTACAGATATCACGAGCCCTATAAGCCTTTGGCGAATGTTCTGGAGACAGATGTCGGACGACGTCCCTCAAATATTAGCAGAGCTACTTCATATTCGGCCACTTTCTGTTAACGACCCAGAACTAGAAGGTGGCGTCTTATATGAACTGAACGCACTTTTGGCTATTCATGGAAAGACTAGCAGTTTTTGGGTTGTCAGTCCCGCCACCAGGTTTGTTAGAGTTATTTGGTAACCGTACGGTTATGGGAGAAACGTGTTATAATAGAGCTGAAATGGCGGCCGAAAGCAGAAGGCTGATCCCACAGCTGAACCAAGAATAACGTCAGGTCTTTGATACTATTATTGATGCTATTTGGAACCACAGGCATGAACTAATGTTTGTATATGGTCACGGAGGTACAGGTAAGACTTTTCTATGGAAGGCTGTTATCACGACGCATAGAGCAGAGTGAAAAATAGTGTTGGCAGTTGGGTCATCCGGTGTTGCATCGTTGTTGTTGCCATCAGGTAGAACCGCGCATTCAAGGTTCAAAATCCCTTTAAACCTCACTCTCGAATCAGTGTGTGCCATAAAGAAGCGTACACAGTTAAGTGAACTACTAACTCGGACAAAGTTGGTGATATGGGATGAGGCACCAGTGAATGAAAAAAGGTGTTTTGAAGCGCTAGACATGACCTTAAGGGACGTGCTTGACAAGCCGCATACAGTTTTCGAAGGGAAATCGGTAATGCTAGGTGATGATTTTCGGCAAACGTTGCGGGTCAAAAAAGGGGCTTCTAGAGATGCAATAATCGCTGCTTCCATAGCAGAATCCCGGCTATGGAACCATTTCAAAGTGTATCTGTTACTCGAGAACATGAGGTTGCAAAGACCGGGTATGACAGATGAAGAAAAGATGGAATGTCATTCTTTCTCCGAATGGCTGATAAACATTGGAGACGGAAACATTGGTATAGAAGACTCTGAAGATCCAGAAAACACTTCTTGGTTGCGCATACCAGACGTTCATTGTTCTGAATCTGGAACTAATGGGGTGAAACAACTTATTGAGTTCATATACGACAGTGAATCTTTACGAGCTCCTGTGGTGGCAACCTTCCAAGATAAAGCGATAGTATGCCCAAAAAACGAAACTGCAGATGTAATAAACAAAAAAATATTGCAAAGACTATCTGGGCCATTTGAGTTTTACAACAGTGTGGACGATGCGATTTCCCTAGGCAACGATGGCGGCGCTGCGGAGTTGTTATACCCAACAGATTACCTAAATTCAATGAATTTTCCGGGTTTTCCTCCACATTCTTTGGAGGTCAAGGCGGGCGTTCCAGTAATGCTAATCAGGAACCTAAACCTCATTGGAGGCTTATGCAATGGTACATGTATGATTGTCACTCAGATGTTAACCAGGGTCATTGAAGCAAAGATCATTACTGGTACCAGAATTGGCGAAAAAGTCTTTCTTCCACGTATATTGTTGACCATGAAAGAGGAGAAACTGCCTTTTGTATTCAAGCGCAAACAATTCCCAATAAAGTTATGTTATGCAATGAGGATTAATAAAAGTCAAGGGAAATCGCTATCTAGGATTGGGGTCTACTTGCCAGCGCCTATATTTGGACACGGGCAGTTGTATGTTGCATTGTCGCGAGCTACATCACCACAAGGCCTAAAGATAATAATAGACCCACAGCCGCAACAAGCATCGAATACTACAAAAGATATATTATACAAGGATTTCTTGAAAAAAATAAAAAATGCCTTAGCCCAGGGTACTAATTAGCAACTATACTAGCGTTATTAGGGTAGCGCAAGTAGGTTTGTAATGTATGTGGCTAATTTTTTCGCTTATATAACATCTTATAATCGCCGTTGCAAATACGTTATTAATGTTGCAACAACTATTCTTAACTGCTATACCTGTGCATATACTCTCTGTTATTTGTGACTTCCTTTTGAACCTTATCTGCTACATCTGCACATATCATTGCTGTCATAATTGCAAGAGGTTTTTGATAAGACTGTGTTACACCATCAGGTGTTCATTGACAGCTGTCTTCACCTGTTGCAGAACGATAGCTGATAAAGGGAAAGCTGAGGTACATAGTATATAAAGATTTTTGAGAGAAATCATAAGTCCTGTATCCTAATGGACCTGTGAGGCTTATGTTAGTATCATGAAAGCGTTAGGCATAGCTTTGTAATGCATGTTCATAGTTTTAGCAATTGTCCAATGGTTTGCATGTACGTGTGTAGTTACGTTATCAATCTTGTATGCCATGTCCTTAGTTCCAAGAGTGCAAAGTGTGCATATGCATTAGGCATCAACTTTGCTTTGTATGGTGAGCAGCTCATTTGCACATGTGGTTTAACAGATGACCGTAAGCATTTTTGTTTACGTTCATGTTACGAAGCAATATGTTTACTTGTCACTATTAGTATCGTTTGCAGAACTATGGCTGACGAATGCAAGGATGAACAACTGAAAGCGACTGCAGCGCATACTAGCACACCAGGGATGAGTACTGCAACTGATACCGGGGACGCACAGAAACTTATAATGCAAGAGCTGAGCAGTGGGAATGTCGAAATGATTGAATCAGGTGGGGCTTTTGTACCGACTGTTATCACTTTAACTGATACCAGAGAGAAAGGGAAGCAAACAGTCACAGAACACGCTGATACCAACATCAAAGATGCTGAGCCACAACAAAGCAGTGCAGAAACTGGAATTATAGAAGTCGGCGATGGTAGCAGTACTAAAGATGTGGGAAAGCTTACAACACTGGAGCCTGACGCTGTAGACATCACCAATGTCCAGTCACAAGACCTCCAAAAGGAACTGCGTGTGAAAGTCTATCGCAAATGGACTTCAAGAAACGTTCCAGACCCAAATCCCACATGCCTATATTTCATACTGTTGGACAAACGCGTAAGTCACA
The DNA here is from genome assembly GCA_022545495.1 of Chrysanthemum lavandulifolium. NCBI lineage: Eukaryota > Viridiplantae > Streptophyta > Magnoliopsida > Asterales > Asteraceae > Chrysanthemum > Chrysanthemum lavandulifolium. The sequence goes on along the minus strand of CM040238.1, from coordinate 122,294,602 downwards.
CAACATCAAAACTATACTTAAGTTTAAAAATTACCCTATTAACAAATGCACAACACATTCCATTCGCAGGGAAACGCGATTCAAGCAAATGCAGAAGTGCGTGACATCCAACAGTTTGATTCCGCTTTACAAGTTGGCTCATGCTACAAAATTACTAGGTTCGGCTGTAAGAACACAGATTCGTGGCAACGCACTCTGAATAATAACACTACCCTGTTGCTAGGCAAGTACACAGACGTAGCCCCAATTGAGGACACCGGCTTTCCAAACCACTACTTCAATTTCATAGCGCATAATCAACTGGCTGCTAGGGCCAATGTGCGCGATGCAATCTTAACAGGTATTATCCTCACATGAACAGCAACGCATGTATTAACATAGCAACCGTTTATCTAAGACTTAACAAATTTTTGTATACCTGCATAGACTATATAGGGACTATTCGGACCGTTGGAAAATCAAAGCATTCGGGAGCTCAACGACAAATCGCATACTCAGGAAGAATGTTGAGATTCAAAATCTGAAGTACGTAAGACCAAACTTTTAGCCTTCAAAATGTTTTTATGTTAGTACATAACTACATGTAGCCCTTTTTTGAAACTGTGGGAATATCGTTACACTAAGCCATTGGAACGACATGGCCACCAAGTTTGAAAACGAAATAAGCATTCCACTGGAACAGCCAATCATAATAGCGGTTAGCTCATGCTTGGTAAAGACTTATGCCGGTAAAATGCAGTTATCGGCTACTCCTGCAACGCGTTACTATTTCAACCCCGATGTGCCAGAGGCAAATGGAATACGAAAAGTGTAAGTTTTCGATATTTCAAAAATGCTTTTAGCACGTTGCACAGCTAATTGCCAACAGTATTCCAAACTAAATGCATTGCCAGTTATACAAGCACGCTGGCTACTACCAAACCTCTGATGCTACCTCCGCTGCAACAACAAACGCAAGAAGAAGGTTTGACTGATGAACCGGTTAACATAGAGACCTTGCTACAAATTACCCCGAAAATGCTAACAGTAAGAAAATAAAAATATATAAAGTGAGCCAATCCTATATGTCTAAGCTCAAAACGTGTGCGCGCAGCAAAGGCAATGCTTCATCACGGAGGCTGTGATAACCAAGATACACGAGGACTCAGATTGGTACATCAATCGCTGTAAACGTTGCAACAGAGGTATCGAGCAAGATAGGCCACACTGGCATTGTCAGCAACCAGGAGTGCCCGTGGTGCCAAATTACAAGTTTGGACACTTTTGTTATGCTAAATGTTGTATGCTACTGATTAATAACCATGTCTAATATCTGTTCAAACACATACCTATCGCAGTTACTGTTTCAGATCTACCATCGATGACGTCATTGGTGATGCCTCGCTGACGTGGTATAGACCTGAGGCACATGCCTTGCTTCCGGTTTGCTTGGAGGTCCGACTTATGCGATCCAAACCCATGACGTTGACTCTTGAACACAAAACAGTTTGAAGTCCACCGAGCGGCCAAAAGAGGTGCTCCACGGTTGATACTAGACAACGTAACTGATGCAACACAGCCTTTATTAGCATTACCAGACGTTGGCGAATCGTCTGAATCAGTGACTGCACCACCAAAAGAAGGCTCTTCCGCAGAGGTTTTAGCTAACATTCTCACACCCCCTCCGCTGTCTGTTGACCCTGAAGAAAAAGGGGAATTCCTCAGATCCACGAAAACTTCAACAGCTGGCAAGCAGTTATTCACAGGAACACCAGAAGATGATACTGCACATCCTGCAAAGAAACCTAAAATTGACACTGGCGGAACCCCACCAGCGTAATAACGCCTAGAAATAAGCTTTAGCCTTTTGTTATGCAGTAGTAGCATCACTCTAAAAACACTGTTTAAACTACTTATGAAATACAAGCTGTAGGAACCCATTTTCTATAAAAAAAAAGGCCCAGCTTGGAAAAAATATTATGTACAGTTATGTTGTAAGAAAAGGATTGTACACGACGCTGTACACAGTGTATCGATGTACAAATTTTGGACACTCTATGTAACGCAGTTGCAATAAAATATATGTTGTTATGTGGTTTTCCTATGAGCATACATCTGTTGGAAAAACTTAGTAAAGCAGTTTATACTCTTAGCAATCGTTTAGTGCGACAAGCCAACAGGTTAACAATGCGACAAACAGGGCGGCTTACACACACAGAACCAAAAAAAAGGTAGGAATAGAAAATACTCCATTCTCGGACCTCTATGGCAACCCCAGGGCAACATATGGATTGAAGTATACACTTATACAACCTACGCTGAAAAAAATTCAGAAACAGGTTTACAAAATAGAATACACAGCAATACCACCATTACAAGATATAAAAAAACTTAAGAAAAAAAAGTTTTATTAAATACGAGCGTTACTAACATACAGCCCACATACACCATTAGAGCACACATGCAGAACGAAAACCTCAACAAACAACAAGGTAAATCAAACAACTAGCAGAAACAGACACGCAACAATCACAATGCTCGAATACTGTTGATATACCCCGTAGCAGCGCGGAGTGCAACGTGCGCTTCACATAACATTCCCTGAAGCGTCGTTTGCTTACAGCGTTCACGTGCTTGAACCTCCCTAAAAAATCTAACAGAGTCTCTAGCAACCAGGCTACGCCCTTCTCGCAACACCTCTTGAATAAGGTCTTCTAAGTACGTTATGCGGGCCCCAATTTCAAAACAACGAGCACGTATCATGCTCTCCCATTCGCGAGGTGCAATGACCTCCCTTTCAAAAAAGAGCACCATCTGGTCCTGCAGAACATCACTATCGCACGCAAACCCAAGCTCCGATAAACAATCAGTACGCGACATATACACAACGGAAAACTTTTAGGGGAAAAAAAGGATACATGCACAACTGCAGGGACGTAAACTTATACATAAAAAACAAAGCACAACGCGTACCACTACCAACAGTACCCACAACGATAAAGAAGCGCTTTAATTAGTGCCGGAAGGCGTGCAAGCTACAATAGCAAAAGAGAAGTATAGCACTACACAAAAAGCTGCTAACAGTAACACACCACTACCCATGCTTTAGCAAAAAAAAAAGACGGGTACAACAACAGCATCTAGAAAGAAAAAAAAATGTAAGCTCTATGACGCAATCACCAACTATTGTAGCACTAAACCTCAGTAGCATCTAAATGTAAGGCACAACTCAAAACCAACATCGCGATATCCGGTTTAGCTTGGAAATGCTCCACGCCAAAAACACCCATATCCAACAACCACCTCATACTACTATCAACCTAAGTTTCCAAACGTCCCACATGGACAAAACAAATACAAAACCAAACTAACCATTTGAAATTACGTAAATACAATTATAAACGTATGCATATGTAGACCATGCTACCACAACCCTTTTGGCCCACTTTAGTGGCTGTGACGAAGTCACAGTGTGTAAAACCAATGGTAATTTAAGTTACACGACTTAAAGATTCCTTAAGAAAAGTTAAACACCAAATGAGCGAACAACACTATGTAAAAACAATATGACTGCATAAGATGAGAACAAATAAAATAACTTTACATTAATAACACGAAGAACCCATTACAACGACGCGAAGTTCAATATTACCAAACCAAAAAATGAACTTCTCTGAAACCAAAGTTAACAAGCATAAACCACTGGACAAGCAAACTATCAACATACTACCGGCTTACATGACTAAACAAAAGACACTAACATAACCACTAGCTATCCAGAAAAGTGCCAGCAGCAGCAACTAATTACAAGATTACCAAAACATAAAATGAAAGTTCCCAAGCCCACTAACCATCTGAGAGTCCCTCATTGATTTCCATGAGTGTCACATCAGCCTCTTGCTGGGCAATGGCATCACGGATCAAACCAAGCATCGCTTCCAAGCTTTGCAAAATGTCACGCTGCGCTATCTGCATGTTGGCAACACATCCCAAAGCATCAAAACCCTTCCCATCAAATGGACCCAGGAAATGAAGCTCCCTAGTTGTACGGCCACGCTTCTGAACCTTATCCCTGAGCTGCCTACACTCCTCCTCCAACCTCAGCAATAAGGACCGCCCTTCCACAATTTCGCTCTCAAACAAGAACTTAAAACAGGTAGCAATATCAGTTGAACCAGTCGCTTGCTTGAGCTCATCGATATTAGGAGAGTGCGCCATAGTTTTTACACACAATTAATCAGCAGACAAAACAAGGGAAGCGATGAGATTGTAATTAGGGATCTGATCAATTGTACTCATATAAATATCCAAAATCGTTCCACATCTACCCCCAACTATTTAATTAAATAATAAAATCGTGGAGCAAAAGGATAATTAGCAAATATACCCGAAAACAAACCGGGGAAAAACTTAAATAGTTCAACTATAAAATTGTTTCACTACGAAACATTACACTTAAATAACTTTCAAAAATAAAATCCAAAAAAACTTACGACACCTTAAACTACCCGCCCTAAAAAAATTTAACTCAATTTAGTTGAATCCGAGTTTATATATGACACATATAAAAATATTTCTTATTAATAATAGTAAATACAAAAAACAAAAGCAAAAAAATACCCGAGAAATATTAACAAAAACCTTTGTTTCCCAAATATATTTCCGCCTACCACAATGTACGCATTTCGGAACAAAGCCCCGAGAAACCCCCCCCCCCCCCTTGCAACGCGGGGGGCGTTTCACCTCGTTTCTTCTATTTTTAACAAGAATTTAAACTATCAAAGTAATACGTATTGTATTAAGGATGTGTTGAGTACTATAATTTCAAGAAAGAATACTAAGGTGTCGTTTGTTTTTTTAAGATGTTTTATGTTTTTATCTACAAATCATGTTTGCTGTAGAAGATACATTTAAAGTCCGCATTTGCAAGGAAACTTTTTTTTTGTGCTTTTGAAATAAAATAATAAAAGAGAAATAGATACGGTTTGTGTTGAAGAAGTGAGAACAAGTGAGAAAAAGCGAAGGTTTATATCTAATTTTTGAAAAAGTAAGAAGTGAAAAAAAACACTAATGCCTGTAAAATAAAAAAATAATAATAAATAAAAATAACCTTGAGCGCTCATAGGAAAAAAAAAAGTAAAAAAATTGAAAAAAATGCTTCTTTTAGAAAAACAAACAACACCTAGCGTGCGTTTAGTTGGGGGAAACAACCTTGTTTTCCAAAAAAATTTTTTGTAGAAAACAGAGATCACGTCAAATTAGCGTTTTTCAACAAAATGTTTTGTAAAGCACAAAATTCGCTATTTCTTAACTTGACAAGGAAAATTACAAACAAATTTTAGTTGTTTTCCTTCGTAACCCACAACCCTCCCTCCCTTTTTTCAAAATAGAAAATACAAATATCAACTAAACGCGGTTTTTTATATATTCAAGTGTTTTACAGAGATCAATTTTTTACAAAACTAAAAATAAGAAACAAGAGAATATTTTTTCTAACTAAAAGCACTCCTAAAATCGGAAGTGTTTAAGTCAAACCATCCTTGAAAATTATGTCATAAACACGTCCAAGTGGGTTTTTTTTTATAATTCATGTAATAAATATTCGGAAGGTCCTTTAGTGAAGACTTCACCGTTAGTTCCAAAAACAAAAAACAAAGGAAAAAATTCTTCACCAAACTTATATTTTACAAAAGAGAAAGAGAAAACGTACTTGTAAAGTCATTTGAAAGCAAGTTCAGTTGATCGAATGAGTCAAATAAGCTAAATATCTTCTAAGACTAAGTGTAGTATGGCGGTCGCACTCGTTCGGTCGAGGTATACCGACACATCACCCTTACTACACATGGGGCCCTACCAACACGTCGCCCAAAGATAAATTCGAGAGGACCGTCTAAGCGATCGATTCGTTTCACATTAGGGCTTGGGCTCATCCATGTATACATCATATGTCCTTGGATGGTGATACACTGTATGCCTCTAATAGCATATTTGAATCTTCTAGAATCACTACATACGACGTATCAATAGATATATTATACGGCGTATGGTCTTCAATATTTGGCAAATAAAATCATGACGAAAGCTCACACGCCGTATGCATAAGGATGACATACGACGTATGCATCTTCAACTTGGACAATATTCTTTGACGAGATGACACATGCCGTATGACTAAGGATGGCATACGACGTATGCAACTGGCTGAAAAATACTCTCCATTATACTTTGGCAATTTAGCTCGCTTTTCAGTGTTTTCAGCGATAATTCTCCTTTTGCTCCAGATAATTACTAAAACACAAACTTAGAGTACTTAAGTACAATGTTCAATAAAAAAAAGGCAAAAAGGAATAATTATCATGAGAATTTGGTAGCTAAAACATGTATAAATTAGGAGTTTCAGTCATATAATGGGTTGATTGGTGCAATAGGCTGCATGATCTTATGATTTTGTTTAGATTTAATTACTTAATTAGAAAGTTGATTTTCAGCCTATAGATGCTCGATTTTTTCCCAATAGTGTATTCCAGCAAAGTTATAGTGAAGTCGAGCAAATAATAAAAGTGGAGTCAAGCAGAAAACAAGTCGTGCAGTTGAGCATTATATATTTGAAATTTGTTTTCCAAACATTGACCATGATCTGTGCAGCGGATAAAAAATATCTCTTTGTCTATTTAATTAATTGTCCATTTTATTTAATACATTATTGACAGCTACACATGACATATCAGAAATATAATTTATCAAATCATGGGCGGCAAAAAAATTGATAGAAAGTAAAATATGAATAGCATAAAAACTTAAAATGATTCAACAACTATAAAAAAATTGTATCAAAAAATTATAGGTCATATTTGGAATTTAGATATTCTTGGATTTTTATCGTCACGTGTATACATTTTTGAATACCTTTTTAGTTTTTTTTGTCATTGCACATCTACTTATCAGTTATCGTATTATGGATGCCATTTTTAGTATAGGTTGCTGACTTCATAAGTGTTATTTAAAAAAAAGAAACTCATTTGTTTATTTACAATATCATGTGTCTGCCATGGTTTTTTCCCGATATGAGGATAGCATGTTATTATATTAATTGGGTTTGAATAGTCATACCTTTTAATATTCTTCGATGTGGATTACTTATGTTTCCTGTGTGAATTGGTGTTGTTATCATGGTAATTACGTGCACGGTGCAACCAAGACCTTTTACTGGATAGCAAGCTCGCAGCACATGTGCATATTTTTTTTTGACTAATAATTCTTGACATTATTGAATGTTAGCCTAGGGTAATTTGGTTTCCCGTATACTTCATAGTCTATCTTTGTAAATCTAATTTACATGGTACTTGCTTGGTAATTTTAGCATGCTCCCTTTGTCAGACTTGATATTGGGTAGGATATTTTTCTCTCCATATGGTGACATCGTGTTATTGTATGAATTAAGTTTGAATGGCTATTCCTTTTAATGTTCTATCATGTGGTTTTTCATTGAGGGACGGTTCTTATGTCTAAACTTATGTTTTCAGTGTGCATTGATGTTGTCATCATGGAAGTTGAGTGCACGATGCAAACAAAACCTTTTGCTGAATAGGTGGCCCGCTGCACAGGTACGTATTTTATTTTTAATATTAATTGTTGACATTATTGAACGTAGTCCTAGGGTTATTAGACAGTGGCTGCTTGATAATTTTGGTATGACCCTTTGTCAAACTTGATTTTCGTACGTTACTCACTGTAATGATTTGGTATCCCAGTAAGTCTTAATTTTGGTGTGACATATAACTGCATACCATGAAATACGTTTTTGATATCCAAATCGGTATCTGAGCTATGTTATAGATATTGCTGGTATAGTTGTTAATAGATGATTATTTTTAGCATTTTGATGTAGGTGGGGAGGATGGAAGAAATCAATATAGAGGTTTTGTTTGATCCTTGCTGGTGGGTTTTTGTTATGGTGTAGGAATGAATTACTAGGTTTTTGATATTTTAGGAAAAGAACACATTGTTTCGATAACAAAAATTTAATATGTTTTTGCAAGGTCAGATAACATATTGTGAGTCTTTGCCAGCCAATAAAGAGACTGCCACTTTTGATAACTGTCTTCTCTCCACTTGTGGTATCAACTGACATCAACCGGTGGCTGTATGCGACCATGAGGACAAGTATGATAGACAGGTGGAGCAAGGAATCTTAGACAATATGGTTTATGACTCTTTTTCTTCCGAAGACCAATTAAATAATGTTGATGGTGATGACATAATAAATTTACATATAGCTTTTGTATATCGCTTTTATAGTTACAAATCAAAATATTAGCTACCGTGTATTTTGCTGATAAGAGTTTATTTCTTTTCCGTTTTTGTGTATCAAGGCATTGGATGAATGGTCCGAGCTCCCCAATGGGGTTCGATTTGCTCCATTTGAAGTTGAGCTGCTGGAACATTTGGCATATAAATGTGGAGCGGGAATGAAAATCCACATTTATATATTGACGTGTTCATTCTTAGGGCATCACTGTCTTCAGAGGTCATTTTTATCTTCCTTCTGCTCCGGGAGAGAGGAAATAGAATTTTTCCAAAGGCGATCTAGACAGAACATTAGGGGAATTGGAATGCATTTGGACATGCTTAGCAGTTATTCCAGAGTTGCCAAAGTAGATAAGGTGCATATCATCGTTTTAGCAAAATTTGTAGGTTCTTTTGCATTGCTTATGTTTATAATTCCCCCCGGTTTTATATGTTTGCTCTTTTACTTTTACTTAGTTTAAATTTTAGTTTCTTGATACAATCTGAGTTAATACACCATTAAAGAGTAGTAATTAAGCAGTTGTTTGGATGTGTATAATCTTTTCGTTTATTGACTTACATAAATATGAGAGACTACTGCATATACTCAGGTTGGTAAATCTGGGAAGGTTTTTGAAAATTCTATTGGATGTTTAGGTTTGCAAAATAAGCTAATTCAAGCGCCACAAAATTCCTAAATTTGGTGCCTACTACCTGAGATCCATTACTGGGATAGTTAGCTAAACCCGCTTAAAACTTATGTATTTTTGAACAGTTGTGTCATAACATGGTTGTATAAAAAGTTTTTATTGAGCCTGCAGTCGTATATGACTTATTTTATTTGTTTATTTATTTTTAATGTAATTTAGGTTTCAGAAAAGCTCTGTCGATTGGGAGGATAGTTGATTCAAATATCGCTCTTGTTGCACCTTATCATTATTGTAATCATGTTGTTTCCGGTGATGTTACTTTGAACATTGTTCTTGTCATGGCTAATCGTTACAGTCATATATTATTCTTCTAAATGCCTTAAAATTTTCTTAGAGATGTTGCTATAAATTATGTAGATGGTAGTTTGGCTTCTAAGACTGTAGTTGGCAACCATATTATCTTTTGTTGTTAAGTTTTTTTTAATACTCATTTTCTTTTCAATTAGTTATTTTGGGTTGTGATATGCTTTTAACGTGTTAGAAGGTCTACATTGAAATTTGGATTATTAGGAAATATATCGAAACTCTCAACGAAAGGTTGATGCATATAAATTCTGAAATTATTTTTGGCATGTGGGTTTTATTTTGTCTAAGGTGGAAAGTTAACGCTTAACAAAAAAAAATTGACATAAAAGGTTTTTCGGGTCAGTTAGTGCCCAAAGTTACCCGATTCAGTTTTAACTTGACATGCGGTCACTGTTATTTTAGTAGCGTTAAAATAATTAGAGTTGAAATATTATTTAATGTTAAATTATAATTAGCATACTTGATAAGCTTAATGATAAATATGAATACAATAATTTCTTTTGGAAATAGATACTGAACAATAAAACTTCGAAAGTTAATTCATGAATCTTCAGTTGCCCAAGTCTTTATTTGGGTTTTACAAAACATTTCCAAGCATGCAAATCTGATACTAATCCCACAAATTTGATCTTCACAACTTTTGAAATTATTTTCATATAAGTTTGTCTTCTTCAATCAAAGATCAGCAACTGATGCAGAGATAGAAAACGACCACGCAACTCAGCCTAAGTATATTATAAAGTTTTTTGGCATGTGAATCTTTGAATTTTTTTTTATCAATTATTTAAATAATGATTCATTTGCCATGCTAGAAAATAACATGTAGAAAGTAAACAAACAATTATTCGAAAGCAGGAACCAAGAACAGTTACAGGTAAAGGTTTATCGTTACGTTAGATCTATTTTTGTCGTATCTAATGATGTATGACGATTTACGAGTGTACATCTTGAATATCTCATAGATGCGATAGTTACAAGTTCTTAATTTAATACATCTGATCAGTGCGATTTTGTGCCCAGCTAAAAAACGTGTATAAGTTAAAGGGAAATGGGAAGCTTTGAAGCAAAACAAGTAGGAAGAGGAAGAAGAAAGAAACGGCAGAAGAAAAGAGCATGTAGAGGCTGTTAGAGAGCATTGGAAAAAGGTTGATGCGATTAGAAGATTAGAAGAGCACGAGGATAGTGAAGCTGAATACGAGAGTGAGGATGACGATATTGAAACGTTCTCATATGACAGTTTGCACTTAGCGTATTCTCGCGATTCTTCGCCTAAATTACCTTTTTGAGTGTTTATTGTTTTGTAGTTATGAAGCTTATGCAGCAACAATATATGTTTTTTTTTAATTAATAATGATGTTCACTTTCATGTGTTATGTGTTTAATATATGATCTATGAAGTTCAATAACATATACTATGCATCGCGTGTTAGTGTTAAATTTGGTGTTGGTGTTTTATGAAAAAACTGAACAATCAATTTATATAAGTTTAATGTGAATAGGACTTTTTATACAACATGTATTTAATCAAAGACCGGTTATTTTGTTTATAGTAGCGACATTATTCTATCATCCGGCTCAGGGCATCTCAAAACTGGCACTGTTACAAAGACACCGTGATAAATGAGCCAACTCTATAGTTATGAGTGGTTTTATAGATATTGATATGGGATAAAACTTGGGGGAATTCATTTTCTTTTTTTGCAATGAATACAATTATGATCACTGGAAGGAGGCAGAGTACAGATTGGGATTTTAAAGAGTTGTCCGATATTGTTTAGAGGCTATCAGTTGATAAGATGAGCCAAACATATCTTCGCTAAGCATTGTTCTCTCCATTATACAGATGCAATGCAACTGTTTACAAATGCTTCGCAATAATACCCGGGTTGAATCCTCATTATGAATACGAATGAAATTTAGAATGTCGATTATACCATTTTTTTCACACAATTGATGATCATTATCCTAGATATATATATAGTCCATTATAATCCGATTTCTTTTCTCTTAACTTACATCAACTCTACAGCTAAACAACTTAAATGTATATAATATTACTTTAATACATAGATATTTTTAAAGTTGAGGAAAAACATACTACTTTAAGTTCGGCATAGCAATTTTGATTTTTTGGAGGGATGTCTATGCATTTTTCTCTATAATAACTATGTAGTTTTCAAATGAAATTTGGAGAGATACACTACTAGAAACTTGACTTTCACCGACGGATTTTCCGACGAATACAAATCCGTCGCTAATTATTGACAATATTCCGACAAATTAATGACGGCTCTATATTTCCGACTGATTTCCGACGGGTCTCCTAGTGATACATAATCCGTCGGAAATCTCTTAGTAATTAATGTAACTTACCGACAAATTTGTGACGCCATTCTGACATCCATGCTTTTCCGTCTTTAATCCGTTGGAAATTTTTTAATTTCTTATGGTTTTTTAATTTTTAATACTTCCGTTGGAAATTCGTCGGTAAAAACTTTTATTTCCAACAGATTTCTGAGGGTAATATTAAATGCATTACTTGATTATGCACACATTTCCAATGAAGCATACCCATAGCATTTCCATATAAGTGAAATTTTATAGAATATATTGGAAATGTATCTGATCTCTTATGAGTATTTCTGGCTAGATCTCTTATTTAAATGTGAAACAATTTATAACATTAGGGTCCACTTTGTAACTTGTTCTTTTCATTTTCCTAACTTGTTCTCTTCTTCATCTCTATCACCAAAACCAGTTTATAACAGGAAAAAAAAAATCAGTTTTCTTTCTCACACACACTCTTAAAACAAACACACACTGATTAATATTATCATTATTATGTCAATTGAAACAAGTACCACTCTCATGTACGCGATTGAACAACACACGCTTGCTATGATGGATCTAATACCTATTCGTTTCCCTAAAAACTCTATACAAATCACGCCTCGATGTTGTAAGTACAGGTCTTAATTTCACTACTAATCCAAAATTAGTTCTTTTTGCTCAAATTAGGGTTTCAAACCGTTCAAATTTGGGGCTTTTGTGTTTTTATGGTTTCATTTGCTGTTTTATCCGTAATTATGAATTTAATTTGAAATCTGTTGGTTATTGATGAAGTTAGGGTTTAAACTGTTAAAATTAGGGTTTTTAGGGTTTGATAAGGTTACTATCTGGGGATTTTAATGGCGAGTTGAGGTAAGGAGTTAGGATTGATGGAGAGAAATGGTGGAGTGATTAGTTTAAAGGAACAGTTGGCGAGAACGACGTTGTGAAACGTGAGATTCTTTGGTATAAACACCCCCTTAGTTACATACTCATAACAGAGATTATGTCAATTACATCCACGCCCCTGAAACTTATTATGCAGTTTTTTCTGCTAACGGGTTAATCGATTGTATACATCTAAGAAATGATGAACAAGCGTTGACATTTGTTTCCTTTAAAATTCCAGGTGCACAACCGATCGCGGGTGGATTATCGGACACATTATGTTATCGGACCTCTCGCTAATCGAGCGACAGTTATATTTTATGAAGGGTATACATATTAACTTTTTGTATATTTATCGCTTTCATGTCCGAAAGTCAAATGTCCGGGGCTCATCGTTACTGAAATTCACTAGAATTTTGGCTATGAAGGTTAAATGGTAAATAGTTTTATAAGTTGTTAAATAGTAGTTATCACGTCATTTTTGGAAAGTACTAATACCTACATCTATGTGTTTAGCAATTTGGATCTGATTTTTTAAATAACCTTAATTTTTTTTTTATGATGACCCTTTTTATAAAGTTTTTGGTATATAATTATACATGCAGGTGAGTAACTATCAAGACGCTGGATGTTGCTGGGACATTGTTGACAAGTATAAGGTGACAATATTCTACACTGCTCCTACGCTGGTGCGGTCTCTTATGCGTGACAGAGATGAGGTAAGGAGTCTTTTCAACACTGTATTTTCTTATATGTTATACCTTTTAGCGATTTACATCTGATTTGAAATATCTTTTGTCTAACTTAATATGTGTAGATTGGCTAACACGGGACGCATCTCATGTTCCTTATGATATACCCTTGAATCAATTTCATCATTTTAAATGCAAAAGGTATACCAAAGTTAAATTTTCCGCGCTACTATATGCATTTTATATGACTGTAAATGTTGCAACATTCTGTCATGGAAGCTGGAATTTAGTGCAGTATAATGGTACTTTTCTTCATATCGTAGTTCAGATATTAAATGGGGCTTATTACAACGTAGGTACAAATGATGGAAGAGACAATAAGAAGATTCCAAGAGGACAATGCACAAATGAGATCACATCATGATGGGAACATATCAGATTGCATTGGTGGCTAAAAGCATGGATAAGCTGTTTATGTTGCACGAGAGGTACAAGGTATGATGTTAAAACTTGAAAACCAATCTTTACAAAACTTATTTCCAAGCGCTCATTGTATTCATATCTCCAAAATTTTGCGGTTTGTTCGCTTGTATCCATTATATAAGGACATGGTACCCTCCCTACGCCCTTTTGATTTTGGGGTACCCATCCCATCCAAAGTTGAGGTTGAGAGTTTGACTTTTATTTTGTTGTTCACAGGGAGGATCGTGTTCTCTTATATAATGTCGGATGCATTGATTTTGCAAGGTATTTGTTAGTTATTGTCTTTTAGCTTTATCATCATTGTACAAGGCTTTTGCATTCCATTAATATGAGAAAAGCCATAAATCAATGCTTATACATGAATTTAGTTTGTTTTATTGCTAATTTTAGTAGGATATGTGTGAATTCAAGCTGAGGTTGAATGTAATTTTGCTGACGTTTTAAGCCAGATAAATTATGTTTTAGCTAATATGGTAGAAACTAGAATACCTGTAATATGAATTTGATTTTGAATGCAAGTTGTTTATGTTAGGTCTTACAGGAGGTGTAATTGTTAAACATTATGAGCTCGTTTAGGTAAATCCAGAGAATATTTGTGAATTGTTGTAATTTCTTCTGTCAGTTAGTTAGGTTACGTTAGGTCTTTCTTGGAGGTATAGTTGTCGAAAATTATGAGCTTCCTTTAGCTTATTTCAAGAGAATATCGCTCATCGAATTTGATTGAACTGTGATTTCTTGTTCTTTGTTAAAGTTCTTAAAGCATCTGCAGATCTATTGTCAAAGTCTTCAATTGCCTATTTACAAAAGTCATTTCTGTAAGTTATAAGCATTTTAATGGGGCTTGATACTATGTACGTGCAAATTTTGGTAGACAATACGGAAGTTGCAAGTGGATAGCACACAAATGAGATCAGGATTGGAAATGCAAGTGCGGTTACAACGAAAAGTGGAACATCAAGTGCACGAAGTGGAACACATGCATCAACGGGAAATGGAAGTGAATGCTCGTGAATAAGCTAGAAAGAGGGAGTGTCATATCATTATGAATATTTGGATTAGATACTCTAATTTCATTTTGTATATTTTGGATAGTTCGATTTGAATTTTGAATTGAATGAAACTTTTCGAATGTGGATGATAAACATCTTGTAATAGATATTTTTAATTCCGAGTTATCTTTTTTATTTATTGGTTTCATTTAAGCTATTTCAAATACAGAATTACATTAATTTTAGCTATAATGTCCACTTATAAGTCTTCTTCCGATGACATTCCGACAACTATTTTTGACAGAATTGTGACCCTTTACTGTCTACAATTTTCCAACTGATTTCTGACAGTATAATTACCGACGACATTCTAACAGAAATAATTCCGACAGACTTCTGACAGAAATATTACCAACGATATCCCGACGGATATCATTTGTCGCTGTTTCCGACAGAATTCCAACAAATACTAATTACCGACCATGGATTTCCCGACACAAAATATCTGTCACAAATCAGTCGGAAACCACTAATACCGACGGATTTCCGACGGAAACGTCTGTCGCTATAGACCTGATATGTAGTAGTGATATGTGCATTTCGCACAATAATTTTTAAATTTAAATGATGCTAAAATATATAGTTGTATAAGTATAAAAGTTCACTTTATGTTTCATAAAACTTGAAAGAGTGTTCTAAAATATCTCAAAAATCTATTGTTAATTGTTGATGAATAGTATATTACAACTTGATAATGTTATTAAGGTAATAATGCCGTCTAATTCTATCCGTTTTAGTAACCCAGATCTTGGTTAACTGGGTATTTGCGAACTTATATGTTCATGAAACTAAAGATATGCATAACATATTTATGTTAGATTTGAACTTAAGATTCTAATTTTCTATTCATGCAAAGACTAAAAAAACCAATAATAAAAAACAAAGGAAAATACAAAGAAAAAAAATTGATTTTTGTCTTGTTGAATGAATTATTTATTTGGAAGCATGCAACACTTTCCAATGCATGTGTTCACCGTTTCGACCACGCTATGTACCATGCATTTTGCCATCCCACATAACATAATATCATATATTTTGCACACTATTTCACATCCCACTTTGCACGTCGTCTACCTTTTTTTAGCATAACATTTGTAACACAATCAATGCACAAAACATATATCAAAGCAACATCAATGTGCCTTGTCACATAGAAACTTAGCTCAAATATATAAATTAATTATTACCACCCGTGCGAAAATTTCACACTTAATATTGTAAATGTAAATGTAAATGTTAATGTTGATGTCCATGTAACATTTGATATGTACGTTCTCCTTTAACTTCTGATGATCTATCAAAACCGTTGAGAGACGGACATGTGACGACGTCTGATTTGAGGGGATACGATCGAGATTAGGCCTCCTAGTGGAGGTTTCATTTTTGATCGATAGATCATTTCATCATATGGTCGTCTATAGAATCTCAAAAATGGTAGGAAAGATTCACGACCCTTTTCGCTTTTGCTTACATGGCATTCTTTTTTGAAGAAGAGGGCTGGTGAGTGTAGGAATGACGGTTTAGGAGTTCGTGGGTGATTGATGGTCGAGTGATCCATCACTTGTGTTTTTTGTGGTAAAGGTGTTGATGGAAAAAAGCTTTTTCTCATTGTGTTCATGTTTCTCGCGGTTGGTGATGCAAATGAGTAGGATCGTGCATTGACAGGCGATATGAGAGCGGGTCCTAGGACCGGGGTGGATGTGGGACCCACTTTGAATGATGATTTATCGCCTAAAGTGAGATACCAAGGTTTGAGCGAGTCGAAATGGTGGGAAACGGTGAAGGAAAACCGTGAAGACGAGCAAGCACCAACTTTCCCTTGGATGGCATGGATGAAGAATTAAACCTAAGGGACGCGCTCGTGGGTATGACGTGAAGTGATTGAAGTCCGGAAAGTCATCAAAATCGAGTGACGATACCATTGTTGTGATACTTGATAACTCGATAAATGCCTTGACACCCTACATATTAACATCATAGTTTAAGTTAATAGCTAGCTTAAAAAAATCATAAACGATTGTTGAGGTCCATTAAATAAAGTTACATTGTGATTAATTACCTTCCAAAGATATGGAAAGAGAGAAGGAGGGTCAATGACAAAAGCCTTGTGTAAACGACCAGGATAGTGTTCCCCTATGGTCTTCAGTGCTGCCACCAATATGTTCATAAACCCTGATGCTGACCTGAAAAAGCCTGCCATTTTTCTTACCATTAGTACATCTTTATTTTGTTTTTATGAAAAAGTTTAAATTCTGTTTCAAACTGCAGAATGTAATACTACAAACCATTTTGTAATCAGCTTAACTAAAGGATACGCACAGTAATGTAATACTAGTAAACTAGTACTAGAACAAATATGAAAAAAGTCAATAATAATTGTCCATATAACTACTTCACATTGTTTGGAGCTATAATCTAGAAGGTAACACATTTGAAATAGTAGAAGTTTGAAATTTTGAAATAAAAAGAAAAAGTGTAGGAAAAAAGCTTGATGGATTCTGATACTACATTAGTGTTGTCCTTATTAACGTTGTCCTGGGACCAAATATCCATGATAGCTATAGTCAACAATGTTGTTAATGGCCACCGAGAAAAGTGGTTGACTTTAAAATGATTAATTTGGCAAGTGACAAGTGAAGTCACTTGTATACTCAGATAATGCTGGCTCTTTTTACGACCCTTATTTGGTTTTGCTATGTATCTAAGTTGATTGAAGATTATACATTAGACTAGCTAGAAAGAAAAGAATATCATTTACTAAATATGTATAAACTTTTTTTCCCCAAGTAAAGAATAAACAAGGATGACTTAGAAATGTCAACTTGAGACAATTTCTGAAACAAGTCTGAGAAAGGTTGCCGGATTTCAGAAACATAAATCGCTATCAAAGTTAGTACATTTAATCCCACATTAAATATGTCATTAGGCGTGACTTATAACCAATTAAGGAAGGGTTTAACGACAAAAGAATTTATATAAAAATCAGGGCGTGATGTATAATACTGTGACAAAGTAGCATTTCAGACTGTAGAAAAAAGAGTGTTTTGGGGAAGGACAACGTTGGAAGAATGTGCATTAATTTCCAACATCCAACTGACGTAAAAGCTTATCTTGACATAAAACACATGTTTTGTGACCTTTGTCCGTAGGATGATCTTTGTCATTTACATATTTACCCTCACTTATTATCTCACTCTATCAATATATTGACACAGTATTTTGTTAAATTCAAAAGTAGTAGAATAATGTTGTTGAAAGCTGTTACATGTTTGACCTATAGAGAAGTATAGTATTTAAATATTGAGTTGTGGGAATCTAGTTTAAAAAAAATGTAACAATTGTCAAATAGTAAGTGTATTTATTCAAATGTAAAGACTTACTTGCATCAAATAAGACAACTAACTGGTTGACAGATTTTGCCATTGTTTGAATTGCAACCTCCAAAGTGAAAACCAACAAACGGGTAAACCTATACATTAAACAAATGATATTACTAACACATATATTATGTGTATGCATAATATAATATAAGTAGAGAGAGAAACTCAGTGTGACATGCAAATTTTTTTTCAGCTTTTCCTATTGTTGTTTATTGTCATTTTAGTCACGGAATGGTTTACTATATAAATCAATCACAAATGTTTCTTTTAGTCTCGAAATGACTATGTTACCCATTCTTCATTGTCTAGCAAGGATGCATGCCTTATTTTTTAACGTAAGACATTACAAATCTTATTGAACTTTCAATAATTATTAATAGAATATGTCATTTTTTTAATTTCATTACATATGTGTAATGTTTTAAGTACAAGACTAGCTCTAACATTTCGTTCGTGTGTTTTATGGAATGATTTTTAAATGATGAAAAAGCATACACGTCATGGAAAATAAGGAAAACACAGTATACACAATGCCAAGTGTGAGGACCACATCTAAACTACATATGTTTTAACATTTTCTTGCAATAACATACGATAGACAATATTCAACTTAGTCTTAATGATCTTGTATTTTAAGAAATATTTGAGTAATAACTTACTGTTTCTGTGACCGAAACTTGAGATAGTCTTGCTTGATTCGGAAAATCTAAGACAATATCATGAAGAGACAATCATTAGGGGAGAGAAATTTCAAATTTGGACTATTTTTATCTTTGGGTAACAAAATTTGCAAGTCACTTAATATAATGTAAAACATACCACGACTGGTCGAGATTGGTCGTCATGACCTGCAACATAAGCCATGCCATCGGCTATCTCACCGGAAAACTCATCGGCGATTAGGTGATCTGTTATTCAAAATCCAGCATTAGAGACAAAACTAAAAATATATATTACAAGTTAAAGAGAAAGTGAATTTTATTTACTTTTTGGATAGATTACTTTAATCATGAGAGTATTTTGAGTACTTTAATAGAGCAAGTAATTCAAAGCCAAAAAAAGCAAGATTCTGTTGGTATGTCACAGGTTTAGCTTGAACAAATAGTAGTATATCATTTCGAAAGAAGCATGTATAAAAAGGGGAGATTCAAAATATTTACTTTTGCTACATTTCCATGGGTTAGAAAAAGTAAATATTTACTTTTGCAGAGACATAATTACAAATCATGTGTAATGATATTTTAATCACAAGCACATGATGAATTTCTTTGCATAGTACATTGCTATAGTTATGATTTTATCTGAAATTTCTTTTACCAACGTCGACTTTTGTCAACTTTTTTAAGTTCAAATTTCCACGTAAGATTTAATTTTCGTAAAAATAACTTTAGCAATTCATTTTTGAAATTACATTTTTTTCAGTTTGAACATAATTTGTCACAACTCACAAGTTAAATGTTAACCATAACGAGCATACTGATTTTAGTAGCATAAAACTAGAAAGACTTGTAAATACAGATTAATCTTATCGAACGCTAGTAATGACTAATCAAGAAATAAACACGACATGTCAACATAACACAATATCGTTAACACACGAACAGTTAACAGAAAAACTTTATTTGTAACAGATTCTACTAGCATATTCACAGCTTGTTCTCTAAGTTATACTAGCAACTTTAATTTTACATGTTCATTGATTAACAAACAAACATATTATCTCATTTTTAGTAACTCGATCAGTATAGTCACAAAATGGTAGCAAAAAGAGAAAACATACCAACACCAAGATTTTCTCTCCATGACAAACAAGCTCGAAGTTGCTTAGCAGCTTTCTTCACACTATCTCCTTTTGCTTTCAGAAATCTCCCTACACATGCTTCATTGCAAAACTTCTCCTGGAAAATTCATTAAGTATCAACATGGGAATTACTAACACAAATGTGTATAAACTATATACTTTTTATTAAAAAAAAAAAAAAAAAAAAAAAAAAGGGTACCTGTTTGAGAGTGAGGGAGAAGCTTTCTTGAGGAGATGAAGAACATCTTCAACGCGGTTTTATCGATCTTTGTTTGTTGTGGAGTACCACAAGAAGTAGAAGAAGAAGAAATGTTGTCTTTGTTTCCCATTTTTTTTTAACCAATTAAAAGATGTGTATTAAATCTTGAAAAAACACAAGGTGTGACAAAGATTTTGTGTTTGTGACTTTAGTTTCACGCATTCATTTTAAACACTTCACTTGTAACTACACAATGTTTGTGTGTTTTTGTGTGTGTGAGAGAGTGAAAATGCGTATGTTTTTGTGTTTGTGTTTGTGTAGGGGAAATATTTATAAGAGCTTTAACGGAATCCGTTAAGTTAAATGAGGGTTTAAATCATCATGACGGCAGGAAAGACCATTCCTAACGGAAACTGTTGGGACCCATTCTTTGCTTTCCTCTTTTAACCCTGCCTTTTATTCTTTGCATTCGAACTTCAAATGTCAAAATAAGTGAACTGAACCTCTATTTATGACTCCTATTTATTATGTTTGCATTTAATTTTTATCATGATGTGAAAATCATTTTTTGCACAATTAAGATTGCACCAGACTATACGAGTGTTATCCTGCAAATTTCTTATTTTCTTGACGATCCATAATTAAGATCGTCGCTAAACGTGAACTAGTTGGATTAGGTGGGTACGTGACAGATTAAAACCTTACAATATTGAAAAGATGTTTTACACCATCTTTATTTTTTTATTATTTTTTTAACACAGTTGATAGAAACAATTGTACATCCGTGTTACATATAACTTATTTTGTTTGTAGCATATTTTGATATGTAACATATTCATTGGGCTATATGGAATTATCAATGAAATAAGGATGTTTTTATAAAATGTTTATGTTTAGAAATTTATTACAATATTTTTATCTTTTATCTCTAGCACATAAACAACAAAGAGGAAATTACATATATATCCCTCTAAAGATGAATAATTGTATATATATTGTACATGTTTTTTATGCATACGATCTGATAATTTTTATGCATACAAAGTACTAAAGTAGGGTTGAGCACCGAAGGTTCAAAACCGAACCAGACCGACGAAACCGACCAAACCAACAAAAACCGAACTGGACCGACAGGCCGTCGGTTCGGTTTCGGTTTCAGGTTTTACATTATTTATGTTTCGGATCAGGTCGGTTCGGTCCGGGTCGGCCTAAAACCGACAAAAACATACCAAAATACACCTAGACCGACAAAACCGAACCGAACCGATGAAAAACCGAACCGAACCGACAACATTCGGTTCGGTTTCGGTTCGCGTTTTTCACTCTTTTCGGTCCTCGGTTTTCTCGGTTCGGGTCAGGTCAGATTGGTTTATGACCGATGCTCGGCCCTAATACAAATGATATATATCTAAAACAAAAGTCAAAAACCATTTCACTTAAAAACTCACAATTGAGAAAAACAATTTTACTGAATTGTTCTTAAATAAAAAAAAATTATATGTTTCCTTACAAGGCTTCAACAAAATTGAAACACCACATTTATGTTTTTTTTTTTATGTTATTCATCTCCGTGACTCCATCTTTCTAAACTCTGTATTTTTTCTAATACTCTCTAAATTTACTATAAACTTTTCTAAGGTGTTGTTTGTTTATTAAGAGGCTCGAAATTTGAATCTGATTCTTACATCTGAATATGAATGTGTAGTTGAAATGTCTGAATCTGATTGCATCTTAATGTGAATAAGAGGTCGAGAAATCTGAACCAAGTGTTTACTTTTGTATAAAGTTATCAAAATTTGTTAGATTATCATGAAAAATATTCATCTATCACAAAACACGACTTGACATTGACACATCAATAAACTGATTTTGGTTGTGGTTACATGGGTGGTTGACTCATTTAATAAGGGGATATGTTTGGGTTGTGTTGGGTCCCTCCGTCCTGGGGCGCAAACCATGAACGTAATAAACAACAACTTCCTCATGTGAGGGTGGCGGATGGGCATCAATTACATGAAAGTGACAGGGTTTGTTTTGAAATGACACATAGTTGCTAATAACACCATTTGTCTTTTTTTTTTCAACATTTTATAAATCTTATTAGAAATGAATCAAAGATTTATAAGGAATAGCCCACGGAAAACTATTCCTATTGATAACAAATACTCTCCAAACTCGTACAACAAGAGGAAGCTAGCTTTGCATTGTTGTCCTTTGGAGATGAGGATTCTAACTAATAACTTGTGTTATTTTTTGTGTTGAATCATCTGCTTAATCTGTTTACAACCTTTCATATTTATAAGGAGGGAATTAGGGTTTGAATTTGGGTTGAATAGTAAGTGTCGACATTACTATAGATAGGCACGTGCCTAGTAGACTAGTCTGAGGCTTACTTTACGCGTTTCTCGATTTGACAACTTAGAGTCCCAATGCTGCTTTCACGCCAGATCGATCAAGACTTGATCTTATCTTTTGAGGAAGTTTCCGCCCATGCTTTAAGTTTTTGAGGTTGTAATTAAAATTAAGTCTTAAGAGTCCTAGAGACACTTGTCGATCCTAGAACTTCGGTGTTGCTTCTAGCTCTTTGTAATTGCCTCTGCAGGTGCGGATCTTTCTTTGTCGAAGATAACTCGTAGTTATCTTGAATCCTTAGCACATCTCGAACATGTCATTGCCTCTCCGGTCCGGATCTTTCCTTTGTCGGAGATCCTTTGACATCTTGTTAAGATCTTTAGTATTGTAACTGGTTATCTTACAAATTTTGTTGTTTTTGTAAGTACAAGGATAGCCAATACATAATTAGTCGTAAGTGAGCATAAGGGCTTCTTCTTACAACTAAACTCTAGGAAAGTGAGGAAAACTAGAAAGGGGGGTTGAATAATTTTACCGATTAAAACTTTGTTTTAAAATATTTAGATCGACTTATGTCAATCCATTTAGATGTGTATGTTGGATGTTGATAGATAGATATGTAAATATGTAATGCAAAGGTAAAGAGTAAGAAACACAAAACCACGACACGAGTGTTTATAGTGGTTCGCTACAAGGACACATTCCTTGCCTACTCCACTCCCGAGTCACCTACTCGAGAGTTCATTAGCTACTACTCCTTATGGCGGAAGCCTTCACAACATCGCCTAATCTTTTTCTACAAGGCTAGACACCACAGGTAGAACCACACCTATCGCCTACACTTTATCCAAGACAAGGCTAGATACCGAGTTCCATTACAAAGGAGGAACTACTACCTAACACTACACAACACCTATCCCAAAGGAGACCCACTCCTTATTACAACATCATCAAGGATATCAATATCCTTGGACACAACCTATCTCTATTTGTACATCGATGCACCATATCGATTGTACACCCTTGGCATCTTTCACTAATGCCTTTGACATGATCTTTTGGCACCTTTCACTAATGCCTTCGACTTGACCCTTTTGACATCCTTCACTAATGCCTTTGACACCGACGTTCGACACCTTTCACTAATGCCTTCATCTTGACCCTTTTGGCATCTTTCACTAATTCCTTTGACACGGACGTTTGGCACCTTTCACTAATGCCTTTGTCTTAACCCTTTTGGCATCCTTCACTAATGCCTTTGATACAACACTTCTAATGAGGAAAAAAGAACTATCAACAAGAGAACCTCAGTAGTCTTGATGATGATGAAGCATGGCAACTCATGGACTTGAGCTTGCTCGACTTCAAGAGGTGGTGATCTCGCCTTTAAGAGGAACCTAGAGAATCACACAAAAACAAACACAAACTACATAGAAAGATCCTTTGGATCTGAGGTTAGAGAGTTTACAATACTAGGATAAAGTATGTGTAGAAGTGGCAACCTACAATGAAGAAATGGCTCACTATTTATAGACAAAAACATGCTACTGTTTCACGGATCCCACGAATCCCTTACTTGAGGGATCCGTCCAGTGTAAAATGTGGGAACCGTAGGACGCTCCTCTTTGCCCATGGGTTATCGGTAATGGGTCATGGGTCCTAGACATTGGACCATGGGTATCCAAGTAGATACAATGTATCTAGAGGATGCAATGCATCTAGTCCATGGGTTATGGGTTAGCTCCATGTCATGGATAATACCTATTATGACTTATGCATGATGTCATGCAATGGGTTATGGGTTATGGGTTATGGATTGTGCTCCATGGGTATGGGTCATGGACTTTGGGTTGTACCCAACTATATTCAATGCATTAAATCAATGGGTTAAATAATTAAACTTCTACCCATTCTATTACCCATTATAATACAAACTAAGTATGTATATATCTACCCAATATGTAAACACTAGTTGTTGTACATATGCATTACTAAATCTTGAAAGCACTATTACTTGTTTAGTGTTTTATGTGAAAACGTAAGTGTGTTAGTAAACTATTGGGTCAAACTATTTACGTATTTTATTTGTTTCGTTAAAATGATTTTATGTTTGTTATTGACAAAACATTAGAAGATCGTAAAATATAAATAAAAGTTTTTACGGCTTATTTGTATTAACAATCTCCCCCTTTTTGTTGATGACAAAACATAAGATTATTTTAAGGAAAATTCTAAAATTCTTAAAAGTTTGAATTGGAGTTTTTACTCTCTTCTCCCCCTTTTTGTCGAAACAAAAAGAGCGTCGAAAAGAAACTAACACATTGTTTTAAGAAAAACATGTGAAAAGAAAGAATGAAAATAGAGAGTAAGTGAGGAGAAGTATTCTCAACTTAGCTCCCCTTGACGAGTCCATCGCATTGTGAGGGCCAAGTAAGAAGAAATACTAAACTAGTGCATTGCAACTATGTTTGCAAATGGTTTCGTCTTTGTGACGAATATGCTCCCCCTTGATGATTGCAACTTTGCAAGGAGGACGTCATGTAATGTAATCCTATGTGAATGATATTGAAAATGATTGTTGCAATGTTTTGCCTTGACAAGAAACTCCCCCTAGCTAAGGGTGTCAAAGTCTTCATGTGTATATTGAAAATCTACAAAACAAAGGTTACAAAACAAGTATATAGAGCATAATTTCCTGCAAATAAGACTCAAGCTAGTAGTAAGTAAGTTTTCTGTTGCACGGATCCCACGGTTCCCTCTTTGGAGGGATCCGTCTAAGCAAAACTGAGGGATCCGTCTTTCTATAAGCATAAGACAGCAATGGTGATTCAACAAGTGATGTTTAACATCAAAATGAGATATGTATTAAGGCACTAAACATATTCTCAATACAACATGGTATAAAACATGTAATTTCATTCAATAAAAATATGAGAGATGATCTACATATCTCTAAAATTAAGAGAATGATTAATACATTTTCTACCAATTCTAATAAGTAACGGAAACCTAAAAAGAATCAAAGTGCTTGAATCTAACGATGAGTAGACGTTTTAACTGGGTCCAATCGTTCAAGAAGATGATTAAACATGAAATGCAACTCATTTCTTGGGTGATTTGACAATTTGAGCAATTATTGTTGAACAAGTGAGGAAGCTCCACTTGGGTGATTTGACAATTTGAGCAATTATTGTCAAGACTAGGAAGTGCTCTAATGAGTAGAGATTTGGATGGGAAAGAGGTTCGTAAAGGAATGTAGTCTAAGGAGGTTGGATGTTTGGTTTGAGGAAGCTCCACAAAGGATGGTGGAGGCCCTTATTTGATCACTTTGAGCAATGTAGGATGAATGGTTGAGCGAAAAGCGCGGATATCAAGAAAACAAAGTCAAAATGAAGGTGATGATGTATGAGTTGGTGGTGGTAATGGAAATTCCGTCATAAGGTATATGGTTAGATCTTTGGTGATTCCTTGTCTCTTGTACAAGTTCAAACCCTATCTTACCACAAGTGGACTATTTTTGGTGATGTAGATGGTTCCTATTTAATGAGTTAAGGTTGGTGAGTGGGAAGTCCTTGGTAGAGGTGAGTGCTCTAGAATGACCCTTTGGTAGAGATTTGGATGGGATTAAGAGGTTCGAGATAAAAGGAATGTAGTCTAGGTTCTAGAAATGATAAGGAGTAATGGGTGTTTTACTAGAACCTAGCGTGCGCATTCCTATTCCCCTAGAGAACGGTTTAGAGCTTGATGAAGTTCCTTTTCCAACTCGAAAGGTCTAATGCTAATTTCGCGGTTCTTTTAGCTATTGTTGATTGAGATTTTTGAGGTGGGATTCTAGCATTTGGACTTCTTACGGTGATGACTCGGTGGATGATATCTCATGGACCATATGATCATTCTTTTGGATGAACCTTTGGTTGAAGAGTTCTTGCTAGATGCTTTAGTCATAGTGAAGGAGAGGGTGTAGTAGAGGTCTTTAACTACTGATTTTAGGATTGTGGTAAGAATGGTGACTTAAGCTCTTAAGAGTGTTTAGTTTATAAAGGATGAATTTGAATTAATGAATTAAATTCATGACCACTAAGAGGATTTGGCATGCACCAAGATCAATTATGGTGTTGTTTTACTCTAGGGAATCATTAAATGGTAAGCAAAAGTGTTTAGATCACCAAAGAGGGTTTAAATTTGGAAGAAAATCTGATCACAAGCTTTCTGTAGACACGAATCCCACGGTTCCCTCTCACTAGGGATCCGTCTGGTTATAAACCAGGGATCCGTCTGTCAGACAGAAAAATAGTGAAGTGATTATGCTCTTTTAAGGCCTAGTACCTATAGATCTTGAGGGTTTGAATTTCCTTAGATGTCTTAAGTGATACGTGACTTAAATGTCCAACCATAAGGAGTGAGGACACTTAATGATGGTATTTGGTAGGAAAGTGAACTTTTTGAGAGTGAAACTAAGTGTTTAAGGATGATACTCATTGATTTGAGAATGACAAATGATGGCAATTGATCCTAGAGATCAGATGGTGGCTTAAGAGAAATTTGAAAAATTCCTAAAAATAAAAGAAATGAAAAACTAGTTTTAAGCCTATTTTAAGGTAAGGATGACTAAAATCAATTTTCTAAAATTGAGAGAACTATCAAGCTAAGTGTTTTGAGATGTGAGGAACAATATGTGAGCATTGGAGCGGAAATATGGTGAGTTTAGGTGAATTGATAAATCAAAAGCACTTTGAATTTGATCCTAAGTTTGCTATGTGTGAGTGTGATACCTACTGAGCTTGAGGAAGACTTAAGTAGTCTTAAAGAATCATGTTTAGCTAGTATGATGTGATCTAAGAGAATGGTTTGATGTGTAAAGGTCTGCAGTTGTATGTCTGTTTGCCCGGATCCCACGGTTCCCTCATCTGAGGGATCCGGCTAGTTATAGCCGAGTGATCCGGCCACTGCTGACCAGTAGCTTCTCAGCAAATGTGTAGTTTTTGCACTCTTTAGCAAATGCTTATCCTAATCATTTCTACATTCAACAAACATATGCAAACAACAAATATAACACATAGTAAGTGGGGATGACTAAAATGTAATAAAAAATGAGTGACATCGGCTACTTAAATGAGATCAAGTTTTCGTAAAATTCTCATTTTCCTAGTTCCTAAGTAAGAGTGTCTTAGTCCAAATCATGCCTATTTCTACAAGCTACACCCTAATCTGCATAAATATTGTTTAGATTTTTTACAGACCATAGTTTCATAAATTGTTCATAAATTAAGGTCTATGACCTTACCTTCCATCCACTCATCCTTCTACTTCACCTCCATCTTCATCTCCATATCTATCCCCTTCACTCTTCACCCTCCATCTCAACTTCTTCTTCTTCATCAATAAGTTAGCACAACATTTGAATATGCCCCTAGTTTGTTTCCACTCTTGTGAAGGGCTTGGGACATCCGGTAGTTGGTTGATGTATGCTAAGGGGTCGAGATCGACGTTGTCAAGGGGGTTGCTGCTTCCTTCTCCTTCTCTTTGTCTTTCTCTTTCATCCGATGAGTCCGTTGGTGGGTGAGGTCTCTTGCCATCCACCATGATCCTTGTAGTCTTTCCATCGGATAGAGGTACCATGACCTTGTTGCAAAAACTGTGGTCATAGGAATAAGGAGAAGGATCTAGAGCAAAGATGAAGGTTGCTAGACGAGTCAGGAGCATTGCATAAGCGAGTACCATCTTGTCTATGCTTTTCACACTTGCCATTCTTTTCACCATGTAATAGGCGAGGTTGAAGTGAGTGCCGATTACAAGGCAACAAATCATGAAGCTTAGGCAAGCATTGGGATGATCCTTGTTTCCTCCCAAGCTAAGTACATTCTCCCTTAGCACGAGTTCCCATTTCTTGTATAATGGGAACATTTCTAAAAGCTCCATTTGAAACGGATCCCTATAGATCACCTTGGAGTTTCTTGTGACTCTTGATGGAGATGCTCTTTCCATTAAGATGGTATCCCTTACCGTGGTTGCTTCCAAGATGACTGTGAAGTATACTTCATGATGATCCACCATGTCATGTAGCTCCGTGACAACATCAAATTATCCTGAATATTAAGTGTCAATTTCCCCCGATAATGCTTGTAATTTATATCATTTATATAGATTTACGCTTGTTTTCCATTATATTCCACTTTCAGGTAAATTACGAGCATTGGAGCTAAAGAGACGCGGAATTGGAGAATTATTAAAGATTTATCAGAGTATGCTCAATTTGAAGAAGTTATGGCGTAACTTGTCTATCACATTACGCCGTAACTAAAGCGTGACTCAGAAAGCCAACTCATCAGAAGATTACGGCGTAACTCTCCCAAAAGATTACGGCGTAACTATATTAGGTCAAATGAGGTTCGCGCGGCGATAACTACGCCAGTAACTCTTGCATAAACTACGGCGTGACCAAGAATTATTGAAGATACGGCGTAACCACTTCTAAGGTTCTGCCGTAACAAGCGATCTAGTGCAATTTCTGAAGAAATAGAAGATTACGGCGTAACTATTCTATTAGTTACGTACCAGTAACCTAGATCTCGCCTATAAATACCCCACGATTCGACATTTCAAAGCATCCCATTTCACACACCACAACCAAAGAACGTGGAAAGAAGCCAAAGGCGTGTCTAGAGGAGCATACGAGCTATCTCCAAGGAAGAAATCACTCCCTCACGATAAGCATTAGCATTTCTTCTTTTCTTTACTTTCGATTCATGTATTTCGTAACATTGAATATTGAATTGATTTGTATGGTTAATATGAGCTAAGCACCTCTTGGTCTTGGCCTAGTTATGATTCCTTAATTGTTTTTTGCATTTATATTATACGTATAATTATTTCTAAGTGTATGCATGCATAGTTTATTAGAAGCTACCCTTGTTTGGTAGTTTTGAATGGCGGTGAGGCTAGTTGCTTAGAAGATATGACCAACTAACCCTAAGTGAGTAGACTGAGACGGGAAGGGTAAGATGTGACCAACTGTTAGGATTTAGTAAATCCAGTTATTAAAGTGTCGGTCTCAAGTATATGTAATCGTTAGAAAGCTCGTAGTCGTAGTTATTTAATGTTAGATAGTATTTAGTTAAGTAACACCGTGGAGGACGGACGGTCTTTACCCACTGTATGCGGATCCACAGCCCGTGAGGTGGCGTTTATGTAAGAAACTATAAATACCTCTACCTCCCAAGGTAGAGGGTTGGAGCTCATAATAATACTTTCACTTTCTCTTACTAAGTTCCCAAACCTCTAAACTTTCTCTCTCTAAAACCACATAGTATACGCCTATATTGATCATGGTTTGATGTGTTTGTGAAATCCAATATGTTACAAATGGTATCAAGAGCCATGGTTTGATCATCTCTCTTACATGTTCTTGGATTTCTAGTGGTTTTATATGGTTTTTGGGTTTGAAAAAGTTTAGTGGTTTTAGAATCATTTGGATCATTTCTTGTGTTAAAGTTTGAATTTTAATTGTACTTTTGTGTTTAGAATCATTGTAAGTGCTTGGGTTTTGATTTGGAAAGCTTGAATCACTGTGGTTGGGCTTCTTTTGGATTGAAAAGGGTTGTGTTTAAGTTTTTCTTGCTAGCGACTTGACTCTCGGATAAGTTTTCTTCGTAGCGACTTGCTTCGTTAGTTTGCAGCGACTTGTAGTTGAAGTGGTAGCGACTTGAGCTCTAGCGACTTGTTTATTGAGACAAGGCGACAAATAGTACAAAGTAGTGGAGGTACCACTCCGGCTAGCGACTTGTTCAACGTAGCGACTTGTCTTTATTATTTTCAGCGACTTAACTTTGTTGTGACTAGCGAGTTGCTCTTTAGCGACTTGGCCTCTTAGCGACTTGTTCCTTAGCGACTTGCCCACTTAGCGAGTTGCTCTTTAGCGACTTGTCAGCTTAGCGATTTGTGTTTAGCGACTTGGTTCATAGCGACTTGTGTTTAGCGACTTGGTTCATAGCGAATTGAGCCTTTTAGCGAGTTGTTACTTAGCAACTTGGTGATTTAGCGACTTGTCTTCAAGGTTTATAGCGACTTGGTTGATTATTGTTTTTATACGGTTTCTCTTGATTTAGTAAAATCCGTGAAAGAATCTATTTCCGGTTTAATCATGAGTTATAAAATCCGTGAAATCGTAAACATGTCTACCAACGTGTCTTCAATCATCTCTTACATGGCGAGGATGTTTAAGCGGTGGATCGGATACTCGATCCACCCATGCTTGATGAACCGACTATGACTCATGGGCTCAACGAATTAGGTTGTCTTGTTTGGGAAAGGAAAATGGGGTCAATATTCTCAAGTCAATTGATGAAGGACCTTATTAGATTGAGACTACAAGAGACACACTGAGGCAGTGCGGATGGAATAGTGATCTTAGGTTTGGACAGACCAAAGGCGTATGATGAGCTCGGTGATAAGGAGAAAAGAGATACGATGCTAATATCGGGGCTTCAAACATTATACTTCGGGTCTTCCAAAAGATATCTACAAGCTTATCAATCACAACTCTTGAAGCTAACGTTTGGGATAATGTCAAGATGCTTCTCTCGGGTTCAATTAACTAAGGAAGACAGAGAATCACAATCATATGATGAATTTGAGCACTTTAAGATGAAACCAAAAGAAAGTGTCTATGAATATTACGTGAGATTCCACAAGCTTGTGAATGACATGAGGAATATCAAAATGACCATGCCAAATATTCATTTGAACTCAAAGTTTGTGACCAACATGAATCCCGAATGGCATAAATTTGTCACCTCTGTGAAGCTAACCAAAGGATTAAAGAACACCAACTATGAGCAATCATGATGCCTTCTTTCGAATGAGAGACATGCTATGTTTGAGCGAATGATTCTTGAACAGTTCAAATCTAAGCAGGGAGAAACAAGTTCATCAAATGATTCAATGACCTTTTACACCAATGTTGGAATTACCACCAAAGCTTCTCAAGTTATACCCACGGGTAATGGTAATTACAAGCTAATTCACGATCCAAGATATAAGCCTCGAGACTCAAACACATTCATGGAAAACTTCATCAATCAACTGCCTCTCATGGTTAGTTAAAATATGAATTCCATTCACACACCAACAATAATCTCGAACAACATCCAATCCATACAATCAAGCTACT
Organism: Chrysanthemum lavandulifolium; assembly: GCA_022545495.1. Taxonomy (NCBI): domain Eukaryota; kingdom Viridiplantae; phylum Streptophyta; class Magnoliopsida; order Asterales; family Asteraceae; genus Chrysanthemum; species Chrysanthemum lavandulifolium. Next base: position 122,262,980 of record CM040238.1, on the reverse strand, counting down.
ATAAGAGATGGTAAGGTAGTGGTGCGTAATGTGCAAGGAAGACGGTATGAACAAGGATGATTGGAGCGAGTTATGGTATCTTGGAGTAGGTGGAGGATATGTGGCTAATCGTAATCGTGGAAGAAATGCCAATCAAGGGCAAGCAAAGCCAATAAAATGCTACAAGCGTGGTGGTGAGGACATATTACAGGAACCGCACATCTCCAAAACGTCCACATAATGCGAGAATACTTGAGACAAGATATTGCTTGTGCAAGCTCGGGATAATGGAGCGACTTTGGATGAAGAGGAGTTGTTGTTTTTGCGAAAGGAATGCTAAGACATATGATCTTGATGTGGATGAGCAACCAATTCGGAAATAGGTCACAATCATCAAAATGCCTTTTAAGTTGCAGATTGTGATGCATTTGACTCGATGTCGATGATGAACCTCGCCTAGACAATCTTCATGGCTAGCATCTCACCTATGGTCTCTCCAAAGGTCTCATCACCACAACAGTTGGTCCATCCAAAGAATCAATCATCTCGGAGGTATTAAAACTATACGATGAGGTGGATGAGCAAAAGATACATAACAAGTACAAACTCTTGAAACTTATGAATCGATATTGATAAGGGTAATAGTAATATTGTCCCATATGATCAATATGTGACAAAGTGAAAGTGAGATTGTACCAAGTGATGTATCTTCTACGATCAATGATGACTATGTTTTGATGAATACACGCATGTGCCCCGATGATTCTGTTATCTACGAGCGAATGCCTATAAAGAACAAGTTGCTATTTATGAACAACGTGCTAAGTTTGAGTTAACTACCGTGAGCAAGAAATGGATGACCAAATGTGTACAATCATTAGAAAGAGTAATTTTAGAAGAAGTGTTAAAACAAGAGTTAAATTCCTTACAAGAAAAGCTTTCTAAAGCTGTAAGCAAAAGCAAGAACTTCAAGATAATGTTAAAGTGCTTAAACAAGAATTTAATGCTAAGGAATCAAAACTTTTGAATGATTTTTCCAATCTAAAAACTTTGAAAACAAGCTTGAAAATAAGTTATGCGTTCGAGGAATACCATTGACTGCTCACATGATCACTAAGCACGAGTCTTAAGCGATAAGCATAGTATCCCCCTTGTTGAGGAACCAAATCCGAGGTAGGTAAAAAGGCTAGAGCTGCTCATAAGGTACTATATGATGGAAATGAGATTCTTAAGCCTAGGAAAACACCATCATGTGTTGGAAGCACAGAAGAGGATAGAAAATTAGATGATGCCTCTAGGGAGAAAATGGATAAGAAGCTTAACGATCCTGCGTGTAAAAGAAAAATATAACGATCAAACCTCATGATTACACAAAAGAAAATTGGATCTCCACAGACGGTTTAAGCCTCAAACTCAATTAACCCCAGAACAAATTTTTGGAAGAAAGATATGGATAAGCAAAAAGCAAGTGAACTTGTTGAAACAAACCTCCCTTAGGAAAGTACATGCACTATCATGTATCCTCCCAATACACCAATGCACTTAGTTCCGAGAACTATTTCCACTAATAACAAGACCTTAATCGGCTTTGTATGTTGTTTATCAACTATTTGTTGATTTTGAGAAAACGATGTAAGAAAAGGATCACACCCACTAGGATTCTTGAAGGGAAATGGGTTTGAGCAAACTAAAGAATGTTATTTAAGCGAGGATAAGGTTTTAAAGGTACCTTTTGAGGGTCATTTAAGCCCTTATTCGATCACTTTTGTATCCGTTATTGCTTAATATCGTTCCTTTTCACTTTTAGGTCTCTTGAAGGCAAAATCTTTGGAATGATGCTTATTTGGACGAAAAGCGCGAATATCTGAAGAAAATGGCCAAAGTCGAATCGAGACACTCAAAGTCTTTGAAACATAAAGCGCGGCGTCACTGCATATCTGCGGCGCCGTCGGGAAGGCATTTTGACGGCTCGAGCGAAAGTGCATGTTTTCAAGGGGCGGCGTCGGGTTCTAAAGGAATAGGCCGTCGCTACTCGGGCGGCCTAGATTTGATCGAGACGCGAGAGATTGAAGGGACGGCGTCACGAATAAGGTGGCCGTCACAAGCTAATCAAGTCACGACATCGCTTGAAGTAGGCGTCTTGTTTTGGCCATAACTTTTGCATCGAACTCGGTTTAGGTGATTCAAAAGCCAGCGCGACGAGCGAGAAAATCTGATGCGGTGAAAAAAGATGTCGCGACGCCGTCACTCTTTAGGTGTGCGCCGTCACTCTTTGCCGACGGAAAATCGCCTATAAATATAACATTATAACTTCACTTTTGTAAGCCCTAAACCCTAAGTCCGATTCTAGGGTTTAGGTGGGTGTTCCGACAACTTAAAGGGTTTCAACCACTCCATAAACATCTTGTAATGGTTTGTTTGTTTATCCAATCCTATGGTATGTCTTCAATTATCACAATTGTTGCTTGCTCTTCATTAATTATGCTTGGCTAATTCACCTTGTGTTTGCTTATGATTGTGTGAAACTTGTATATAATTAATTAGATCTTATTGATTTCTTAGTGATGCTTGTGTCTATCTTCATCATTAGGGTGTGACAACTTCAATGAATCTAATTGGTTTAGTTTATAATTCTTGCATCCCTCATCTCTTGTTTGATTGGTTGTTTCTTATCTTAATTGTAATTAGCTTAGGAGTGCGACTAGGCTATCGTTGTGTTTAATACTTGATAAATCTTTGATAGTTTATGAATGACTTGGTGGATTTCGTTTACTAAACCAAAGATAACCTTAAAGTTAGTTTATGAATGATTTAGTGGATTTTGTTTACTACACTTAAAGGTGAATTCAAAGAGTTAGGGAGAAAGCATACCCTACAACCTTAGACACACAACGCAACTAGGAATAAGGGCGTGACAATTCAACCATCAATAGGGCGTGACAATTCGGTGGGTAGAATTGGATAGCTAGCAAGGAGTAATACATCATAAGTAGATCGCTTCACGTTCTTGGTAGATCCCTTAGTTAGTTAGTATCTTTTGGAATAGTTGACTAGCAACTAATTCCACCCCCAAATCAAACCCGAGATTCGTACCTTTCCATTCCATAAAATATAAAAATACAAAAATAATCATCCTCACCTTTAGACTTAAATCGACATACAATTGACCTAACGACACTATTCCCTAGAGAGCGATATCAATACCGTGGCTTACCCTAATTACTACACTACAACGATTAGGTTCCTTTGCCTGGGTGTTATAAAACTTGCTCGAAGAAAGGAAGTTCCTTTGACCCCGAGCAGCGTGTGGCGTTATCAAGTTTTTGGCGCGGCTGCGGGGAATAGTTATTGTTTAGGCTTGATTTCTATCTCGTTTAGGTCTACTCACAAGATTCCTATCAAGTGAGATTTTTTTCTTTTATTAGCTTCCTCGTAGTCTATCCCCTTCTTTGTGCCTTTGTTAGTAAAACTTTTCCATTGACTCTTCCGTTCACCATTATGGAGAGCGAATCCACTATATCCGCGATTAGGTTTTTCGTAAGAAATTATGATATTACCAAAGCGGATTATTCAAGATGGTGGGAAGAAAGTAACCAAGTCCATAAACCTTTTGAGGATTTCACCATTCCATCAAGCCCACAAAATACCTCATCTAGTGAAACCTATGCTTCGTTTGATCCTTCACCTAGGATAGACTTTCGTGAACAACCTCCGTGTTTAGAAACTATTTTTAGTGAGGCCCTTAGGAGAACCGACCAAATTTATGAAAAGTTTATGGTAAGCAACCAAGCATTAAACCATAAGTTGGATCAATTACTAGAGTTGGTTTCATCACGACCTAAGGAAATAATACATGGCGAGCATATAGATGATGTAGATGTGATTGAGGATAAGGTGATAAGTCTAGACCCACAAGGTATCCCACAAGTCCCACCATCATTTAAGGCATACACACATGCGTGACTTACAGGAAGTAGTAGGAGACTTTAGGAATCCCAATGGAGGTAGAACATTTGAACCAAGCGCAACTAGAGAATATAGGTTTGAATACTTGTAGTCTCGGTCTTATTCTTAGTTCTAGGAATTTCCTAGTGTTGATGAGTAGGAACCTCAATCTTTACTTCCATCCTTAAATAAGCGAGGCCGACCCACCCATCAACCAATTTAGTCCGGGTAGTTTTAGGATGAAGGAAGCCATTCACACACCCCTTCACCTCGCGTGGCATATTTCCACCCTAAGGGTGTGTATCGCTACTATCACCGCACTTGAACTTAAGTGTAGGAAAACTTCCCTTTATCTGTTAAATAAGGGTAGAGTCGGGCTCGTGACTCGAACAAAAACAAGCGCTTCTTGGGAGGCAACCCATGTATATTTGTTTTCATTTTCATTTGTGTGTCGTATATCTTTCATTGATTGTTTATTCTCATGTTTAAATTTGTAAAATGCTTTATTTTGTTTTAACCTCGCCTTAATTACATATAAAGGTATTTTACATAAGGGATAAGTGTAGGGAGGATTACACACGTTTTCAAAAAAAGCGTGAACATGAGAATTACAATTATTTAAAAGATATACATGTGTGTTGTTCGAGTCAAATGCTTGTATCGAGTCATAATGGATGTTATTGCGAAATTTTCCAGTTTTAAAGATAAAAATTTTCGAATTTTTCGGAAAATCGCGAGACCGGTTTTTGTCATGATAACTTGGCGTCGAGTTGCAACTGACGGCGTCGGGAGGAGTAAAACAACTTCTACTTTTCTCGTTTTACGTGCTACTTGTAAATTTACGGAATTTTCGGGTCTTAATTTTCTAGAAAATCGCAAACATCCATTCCACAAGCATTATATCTTATCTAAGTGCGGAATTACATCTTGTTGTGATTTTTCTTTGTTCGGTTTGATCGTTGGGTTGTTTGTTTTCTTCAAGTGTGCGGGTTTTGTTTAACAAGAAGAAGATACATAAGTTTGGAAGGAGCTTTTCACGCAATAATTCTTCTTGGAAAAGATTTAACCACCACTTTTCACGGATCCTACCGAGCTAATCGGGGAGTATTAGTTTCTTTCGTTTTAATTACCTTCCATTATCATAACTTTGATACTTTCGGGAACATTGGGGACAATGTTCGGTTTAAGTGTAGGGAGGAAAATAAAGCGGGAACTTTGAAACTATGCTTATCCTTGACTATTTGCTTTGTCCAAGTGTATTTGTGTAATAAACCATGAGAAAATGTAGGTTAGGGTAATTTTAGCCAAATTTAAAATTTTTCATGACATATAGGAGTGGGCCATTAGTCTTAACAAAAGCGTCTCATGGATAGGAAGTTGCATGACTAGCACAAAACCCTTTACCACCTAAATTCCACCCAAAATGTGAGGATCGCCCTTAGATTAGTAGGAATTAAAGCATTCATCTTTAATGCTTAGAGTGTGAACCGGTAGTATATTAGATTCTAGAACTTGTTTTGTGATGCATTCGAGATCGCTAGTGAGACTACACTTGTGTAGTTAGGAATAACTAAATGATAAGAGGCATTAGGATAAACCCTTGTTTGATACACGTAATATAATTACTTCTTCCACCTCGGTTGAGTAATTCCCCACACCCTGCGTTGTACTCATCTTTAGTACACGATACCCTAGTTAACCCCTCGAGCCTATCCTTTTCGCGGTTCTCGTGATGTTTCGGTTTTCGGAATATCAATGAAAACATTGTTTACACCCCCCGAATATACACCCAAATCGCCTTAGCCTACCCTTTATTGCACTCACTTTTAGTGCAAATTTATGTTATCACCCAAAACCCTTAGTTCAATTATCGGTTGCTTGCATGAGTTGCTAAGTCGAGTCATATCCTTTGTATCTGATTTTGGGATGATTGGGATTCATGGGAAAAGTTAAAGTTTATGAAATATAGGAAGAGAGCGTTAAACTCAAATTCCCTTTGTTTGCATAATAATGTACCCAAGTGTTTTGATCTTTTCAATTCGGGTCAAATTAGTGTTAGAGTAATAAAAACTCAAGTGTAGGGATGTGTCTATAAATCCCTATCATTTTGATGTACCGTAGAGGATGGTAGAGTAAAGTGTATGATTAAAAAAAAAAAAAAAAAAAAAAAAAAAAAAAAAAAAAAAAAAAAAAAAAAAAAAAAAAAAAAGAAAAAAAAAAAAAAAAAAAAAAAACATACGGGCTACCATCCTACATCTATCTTTTAAATTATGTTTGTTTATTTTCGTTGCCTAGAGTTTTAGAGTGTCGAGTCTTGGCTTAGCAGCGCCATTCTTCGTATACTTGCAACATAGAGATTTTGACTATCCACCACTAAATAGCCTATCCACCAAACCCTTCATTTCCCTACAGTAAGCCTAACATTACAACCCTTTAAAGACCTCTTTGATAGTCTTTCCTAGGTGCTTACGTAAGCGGCGGAGGTTTGATCTATTCTCAAGCCTATGGTAATCTATGTACTAGGACCGGTTAATGAGTGTTTATCTTCCATTTCCGATTTGTTATATTTCATATATACACCGAGAGAGATGTGAGTATCCAAACACCCCATGTGAGGTGCTAGTATGTAATTCCGTGCTTGTTATGACTTTTTGGGGCTTATATGTGTTGTGGACCGTTTTGAATGGATGCTTCATGACCCCAACTTATAAATTAATTGGCTAAAAGCACATTTGCTTGAGGACAAGCAAATACCAAGTGTAGGGATATTTGATAAGGTTTTAAAGGTACCTTTTGAGGGTCATTTAAGCCCTTATTCGATCACTTTTGTATCCGTTATTGCTTAATATCGTTCCTTTTCACTTTTAGGTCTCTTGAAGGCAAAATCTTTGGAATGATGCTTATTTGGACGAAAAGCGCGAATATCTGAAGAAAATGGCCAAAGTCGAATCGAGACACTCAAAGTCTTTGAAACATAAAGGCGGCGTCCTTTGCATATCTGCGGCGCCGTCGGAAGGCATTTTGACGGCTCGAGCGAGTGCATGTTTTCAAGGGGCGACGTCGGGTTCTAAAGGAATAGGCCGTCGCTACTCGGACGGCCTAGATTTGATCGAGACGGCGTCGAGATTGAAGGGACGGCGTCACACGAATAAGGTGGCGCCGTCACAAGCTAATCAAGTCACGACATCTGTGAAGTAGGCGATCTTGTTTTGGCCATAACTTTTGCATCGAACTCGGTTTAGGTGATTCAAAAGCCAGCGCGACGAGCGAGAAAATCTGATCGGTGAAAAAAGATGTCGTGACGCCGTCACTCTTTAGGTGTGCGCCGTCACTCTTTTGACGGAAAATCGCCTATAAATATAACATTATAACTTCACTTTTGTAAGCCCTAAACCCTAAGTCCGATTCTAGGGTTTAGGTGGGTGTTTTCCGACAACTTAAAGGGTTTCAACCACTCCATAAACATCTTGTAATGGTTTGTTTGTTTATCCAATCCTATGGTATGTCTTCAATTATCACAATTGTTGCTTGCTCTTCATTAATTATGCTTGGCTAATTCACCTTGTGTTTGCTTATGATTGTGTGAAACTTGTATATAATTAATTAGATCTTATTGATTTCTTAGTGATGCTTGTGTCTATCTTCATCATTAGGGTGTGACAACTTCAATGAATCTAATTGGTTTAGTTTATAATTCTTGCATCCTCTCATCTCTTGTTTGATTGGTTGTTTCTTATCTTAATTGTAATTAGCTTAGGAGTGCGACTAGGCTATCGTTGTGTTTAATACTTGATAAATCTTTGATAGTTTATGAATGACTTGGTGGATTTCGTTTACTAAACCAAAGATAACCTTAAAGTTAGTTTATGAATGATTTAGTGGATTTTGTTTACTACACTTAAAGGTGAATTCAAAGAGTTAGGGAGAAAGCATACCCTACAACCTTAGACACACAACGCAACTAGGAATAAGGGCGTGACAATTCAACCATCAATAGGGCGTGACAATTCGGTGGGTAGAATTGGATAGCTAGCAAGGAGTAATACATCATAAGTAGATCGCTTCACGTTCTTGGTAGATCCCTTAGTTAGTTAGTATCTTTTGGAATAGTTGACTAGCAACTAATTCCACCCCCCAATCAAACCCGAGATTCGTACCTTTCCATTCCATAAAATATAAAAATACAAAATAATCATCCTCACCTTTAGACTTAAATCGACATACAATTGACTAACGACACTATTCCCTAGAGAGCGATATCAATACCCGTGGCTTACCTAATTACTACACTACAACGATTAGGTTCCTTTGCCTAGGGTGTTATAAAACTTGCTCGAAGAAAAGGAAGTTCCTTTGACCCCGAGCAGCGTGTGGCGTTATCAAATCGAAGACATGATGAAGTCTTCTCCAATCGCTTGTTGTCAAAGGCTTCAAAAACAAAATCATGGTTATGGCATCGTCGTCTCAATCACTTGAACTTGACACCATTAATAACCTTTCGAGAAAGGATCTTGTAAGAGGCTTACCCAGTTAAAGTATGAAATGATCATCTTTGTTCGGCGTGCCAATTGGGAAAAAGCAAGAAATATGCCTACAAACCCAAACCCACAAACTCGATAATGGAAGTTCTTCATACCCTTCATATGGATTTGTGCGGACCAATGAGAGTGCAAGCGATAAATGGGAAGAAATATATTTTAGTCGTTGTTGGTGACTACTCTCGATTTACTTGGGTAAAGTTTTTGAGGACAAAGGATGAAACTTGAGATGTCATCATCAAACTTATCAAGCGACAGTTCGACTTAACAATATTGTTAGAATTGTTCGAACATACAATGGCACGAGTTTGTTAACAAAGACTTAAGTCAATTTTATGAAAGTGTTGGAATTAGTCATCAAAGAAGTGTTCCACGAACTCCTCAATGAGCGGTGTTGTTGAAAGAAGAAATCGAACTCTTGTGGAAGCCATAAGAACAATCTTGATTTACTCAAAGGTTCCAATGTTTCTCTTGGTGAAGCCATTGCCCTTTACTTGCTACACCCAAAATCGTTCCCTTATACACACCTCTCATGGAAAAAATCCATACGAACTTGTCCATAAACGAAAACTTGATCTCTCCTACCTTACGTGTGTTTGGTGCTTTGTGCTATCCAACAAATTACGGTCAAGATTTAGGTAAATTAAGAGCTAAAGCATACATTGGAGTTTTTGTTGGTTATGCATCAAACAAGAAGGGTTACCGAATCTACAACAAAAGAACTCGAGATATCATGGAAACTATTCACGTCACGTTCGATGAGCTGTCCGGGCAAATGGTTCCGGGACAATCAAGTTCTGGACTCGCATCTCAACCTTCATTAAGTAGTCCCATTAGTTCTTCTCTTGTACAAAATCTCTCTGACAACTCCTTATGTATCTCCTTGAAGATGATTTGAAGAAATTATTTGATCCAATGTTTGATGAACACTATGAGCCAATTGCTAATGATCTTTCAAATACATCAAGCAGGCTGCTCCTATCCACATCAATGAAGTTAACCCTTGGTTTCTATGTCATTAAGTCAAGAAGCGCTGCTTGATCACTCTATCTCATCAACGAATCCTCAATCATCGAGTGTACATCATGGAATTGTATCGGCACCTATGATGGAGATAATCCCTTTGCTTCTCCAGAAGATGCTCCTTTGAGAACATATTTGCTCTGAACCATCATCGAGAACCATCTTCATCGGGAGAAAAGCGACTACGCTACTTCCGTTCCTCAACAACTACCACATGAACACCTTAGAAAATGGACACATGACCATCCATTGGACAACATCATTGGAAACCTCTCTCGTCCGGTATCCACTGTAAACAACTTTGCGATGCCTTATGGTGCTTCTTCAACTCCGTACTCTCTAAGATCGAACCAAAAGATGTTAAAACTACCATGAATGAAGCAGTTGGTTCAATGCCATGCAAGAAGAAATTCATGAGTTTGATCGACTAGATGTATGGGAATTAGTACACTCCGAGCGTACTATGATCATTTCTCTAAAGTGAATCTTCAAAGTAAAATTTGATGAGCATGGTGATGTGTTAAAGAACAAGGCTTGATTGGTTGCAAAAGGATATCGTCAAGAGGAGGGTATTGACTTTGAAGAATCATTTGCTCGGTTATACGTATCAAGGCAATCGAATCTTCACAGCTAATGCTGCAAGTAAGAACATGGTTGTCTATTAGATGGATGTAAAGCGGCTTTTCTTAATGGAGATCTTAAAGAAGTCGTTCGTCGATAACCGGAAGGTTTTGTGAATCGAGCATCTTACTCATGTCTATCGCTTGAAGAAGGCTCTTTACGGTTTGAAGCAAGCTCCAAGGGCATGGTATGATACACTATCAAAGTTTCTTCTATCTCTGGATTCAAAGAAGGAAGCGATTGATCCAACATTGTTCACCGAATGTCGAGCAAACATTTAATTCACGTTCAAATTTATGTTGATGATATTATTTTTGCCTCAATGACCCCGATGAATGTGACCGTTTTCTAATGAGATGGGTTCTAAATTTTAAATGTCTATGATGGGAAAAATGTCATTTTCTTGGGATTACAAATTTCACAAAGTCCAGGAGGCATTTTATCAATCAATCTAAATATGCTAATGAAATTTTAAAGAAATTTGGATTTGATACTTGTGACACCGTTGACACTCCCATGGTAGAACGTACCAAAGCGGATGAGGACCACTCGAGAGATCATGGTAGATCAAATGAAATATCGTAGTATGAATGGATCCATGATGTACCTTCTTGCCGATGAGACCGGACATTACATTACATTTGTATGCATGTGTGCTAGATACAAGGCTAAGCCTACCAAAAGCACCTTGAAGCGGTTAAGCGGGTCTTCGGTATCTCAAGGAACCATCAATATGGAATTTGGTACCGAAGGACACGGTATGTCACTAACGACCTATCGCGATCTTGATCATGCGGGATGTCAAGATACACGTCAAAGCACGTCGGGAGGTGCTCGGTTTTTGGGTGATAAGCTCGTGAGTGATCTTCAAAGAAACAAATGAGTACTTCTATATCCTCTATAGAAGTTGAATACATAGCCATATCATCTTGTTGTGCTCAAATCCTATGGATGAGATCCCATTATCGACTATGGCTTTGAATTCAACAAAATTCCTCAGTATTGTGATAACAAAAGTGCCATTGCTCTCTCATGCAACAACGTTCAACATTCAAGAGCAAAGCGTATTGACATTCGACATCATTTCATTAGGGAGCAAGTGGAGCGGTGTGGTGGAACTTTATTTTGTTAGGGGTGAATACCGTTAGCGAGACATCTTCACCAAAGCTCTTCCTAGAGAACGTTTGAGTTCATCCTCCACGACTTGGTCTAAAGAGTCTACAACCGAAAACACTCAAACGTCTTCAAGAGGAAGACGAGGAGTAAACATTTTTCTTCATCCATCTCTTGTTAATATTTATTCAAAAAGCAAATAGAAAAATTTAAAACTTTCAAAAATCTATAAAAAATTGAAAAACTCAAAAAATTTCTAAAAATATTGTCATTTTGTCTTGATTCGATAATATCTACGGTCTTTGTGCTGTCATTCAAAGAGTGACACGGGTCTTTAGATGTTGTTCGAATGTGCATTAAAAAAAAATTAAAAAAGTTATGTCATTGATTAAAAATTAAATTTTTTTTTTTGAGAGAAAGTGTTGGATCGATATACTTTAATCAAACTAATTTAACTAGCTTGTTAAGATTTAACAACCTCGGATAAATCCTAAGTTATTAACCAAGAAACATGAGCAATCTTTATCAAGTCTGCGAATTTACTTAACAAAGCTAAGAAGAATAACTTTTATTATTAACTCTAAATCGCTTATTATCACGAGATACTCTAAACAACTCTAAGATTATCGAACTTCTCTCAAAACACTAAATAACTTGTGAATTCGTAAACTCTAAAACTCATAGACTCGTACCTTTAATGCCAATCTAGGAGTCCTTTTATAGGCTTAAGGATATCCTAGTCGGTTTACAATTTGTATCCTTGTACGACAAGTAATCTAAACATAGAATATTCTAGAGGTACAATACTTTCTATAAACGAATATAACAGTTCTTTTGTTCTTTCATTACTTTGACTTTATAGTGCAGTACTTTGACTTTGTCTTTAGCAATACTTTGACTCTTTGACTTTTTCCAGTACTTTGCGACTTACGGTACTTTCATATCTTGATGCTTTCATATCTTGACACTTTCATATCCAACAATCCTCCCTAACTTGAATTCTACTTGCTTGACTTCAAGTTCCTTTGTAAATTATCTTTAACAACTTCATCTTTTAAGGACAAATTGTTTCTTAGTCTTTGGATTGTATCTCTGTAGTGTCTGTACTTGTCAAAGTATCTGTAGAAATAATCTTTTATAGCATCATCCATTAAGCTCCATCTTTTCAGCAACACAGCAACATATGACAATTTTGTACATTAATTCAGTTTAAGTTGCATACTATTCTCATCACTTCCAGATGTGTTAACTCCTGTGAGAGGTGAATCATTGAAAACTTAATGGATTTAGATCTCTTTACCAAAGCCATTAACTCTGGAGTAGCCAAATGTTTTGGTGTGTAAGACCATGGTACATTGATAACCATATGATTTTTAGCAAATCATCATCTATCAACAGATTCGATTTGTCTTTACCAAAAGCTGTACCCTTTTGGACTAGTTAGTTCTTCTATTTAATGGTGAACTAATTACCAATAATGGTTTTTCCACAGCCTTTACCACAAGCCATTTTCTTGTGGGCTAGCCAACTCTTCACATTACTGATATGGTGAGTTGATTACCATCCAACTTATTAGCAAGTTGTCAACTAAAAACGGATTTGATATATCTTTACTAGAGCCGTTTGCTCATGGATTAGTCAATCCTTTTGAAGCCATGGTGGATTGATAACCTATTGATGTTATCATCACAAAAACCATTTATTCAACCTTTGTTTAAAAATATTTGTCACTTAACAAAATTTTCTTCAAAATCACTTAAGCGGTTAAAGGCGCAAGCGAGACTTTGATTAAAATCTTGTTTGATCGACATTACTTTGAATAAAATCTTGATTTATCAAAAATAATTTATTCAATTAAGTCTCATACGGTTTATTCATCATCTTGACAATGGTAGTCCGGTTGATAAACAAGTTGATAACCATGCAAGCGGTTTCATTATCTCTTCTACTTCCATTCCATGCTCTAGCATTCTTCTCATGAGCTCGATCGTGAGGGGTATCTTCGTGCTGCAAACATGTGTATCATTGTTCTATTTTCTAGCTCTAAAACATGAACTCCAGTTCTTCAAAGAATCTCCAATGAAACAATTTCCCAATTTTATTGATTCTTCCAAATTTCATCGATTCTCTCTTCTTGGTTTCCCATGCGGTTATGAGATCACCATGTAAACTAAACCAATCCCTTCTAATGGATTATGTTCAAAGTAAGCTTTCACCACATGATATAAATAGAATATATATACTCTATCTATAATGTGCAATAAGTCCCATAGCCTATTAAAAACTTTGAAGCTTTCATCTTCTTTATGAAAATCATATAATCTCCATCTTTGGATTTCACAACTTCAAAAGCACTAATCGTGATCATTCATCTTCATATCGACATCTTCTTTTGAATATTCAAAATCTACCACTCGAGATAATTCCTTAGTTCATCCTTTGTCTCGGATCTTAATTCAACTTTTCTTTCTTTGAAAACTGTTTATCTTCAACTTCAATTTTCCTTTTCTTTTCAAACTTTTCTTTCTCTCTTCTTGATCCAAGTAGCTTCTTCTCTAAAGTCTTTGATGCCCGCAACATCCTTCTTATAAGCCTCTGTTTGACATCATATAGTCTTTTCATATCAACATAGTTCGGTTTACGCAATCCTTTATATCCTCGCTTTTCAAATCGCCATCATTGCATTCCTTTCTTTAGCTAAATTAGGTCTTCTTGACATATATCTAACAGAGTAGGTGATTGTAATGGTTCGTGACTTGACATCTAATTCATCTTGTAACTTCTTGCTTCTTTACTACGAGCTTCTTGAGCTTCACGAGCTTCTCTATCTTTAGCATTTAACTCTTCTTGAAACTTTCTAGCTGACTTCATTCCTAGCAACTTCAATTTCTCTAAGTTACGCCAAAGTTAGCTTTTTCTTCTTAGTTTCAACTAGAACACTCTTTCCTTTATCCTTAGGATCAATTGCAAGTTGAGAAGTTCTTTGTTGTTGTTCTTCTTGTACTTCTCGAATAGTAACTCCACCCCTTGGTTGTAAAATTGTAGCAATGAACTCATCATCACTTGCTGAATGAATAGGTTTGAGAATAGCCTCCTCTTCTTGTACAAGCTGTTGTAGAAGGACCAACTTCCTCTTCAAAATCTAACACTCTTGGAGTTATTACCTCTTGTCTAAAGGTACTTGACGAGTACTTTGTTGTTCGATACCTTGATCATCATTGATACTTTGAACTTGCTCTCGGTATCTTGAATGATCTTTTCTTGGACTTTTAGAACTTTGGGTTCATTCTCTTTAACCATATCTTCTTTCAAGTTCTGTTCTTCTAAATTCCTCCCAAGTTGACGAAGATGGTTTATGAACATTTTGGTGTTTACTTGTCTTAGGCGCCTTTATGCTTTCTTCTTTGATTTAACCCGGATCTGAAATTCTTTAACCAAAGGCCGGACAAAAGTTTTTAGCCTTCTAAATTTTAGCTTCAATTTCTTTATCCGCTTGGCTTGAGCCTTAGTATTCTTTTGCAACTTAACCAACTCCTTGTTAAAACATAATTGTCCAAAGTCGGTTCTTGAGGGGTATAGTATGTGAATCATCTCCTTTAATTGATGAATGTTCCTCCGATTGAGAAGCGGGAACAAATTGTTGTGGAGATGGAGAAGGTAAACCGCAACATCTTCTTGAACTTGATGCTTGGGGAAGCAGTACCACAGTGGAGATGCGTACCTTCTTGAGAAGCGGTGCTTGCGGATGCAAGTACTGCAGTCGGATACCTTCACTTGCTGCTGACATCTTCAACATCGACTCTAACAGCTTGAACAACTTCCATCATAGAAGTAGTTAACGGCATATCTGGACCTCTGAATAGATCACTTCTTCTTGCCATAAAAGTAAAAATCTTTGCTTGTTGTACAATAACGGAAGTAAATCGGTGAGGCTTTGGTACATCGACAAGTTGTTTGTTCAAGAAAACTTGTATAAACACAGGATACATTATCCATTTTGATCCATGATTGATGTAAGAAAGCATGCCATCAAGAATCGACCTTGAAAATTAAAACACGATCTGTGCTAATCCCACCATAGCGGATGCTATATTTGACCCAAATTTGCTCCCGAGAAGTACTTTTAGCACTAATACAATGTAACAACACATGTATTAAAAACTTCCATTGAGGAAAAATAGTTGTTTCCAAAAGTTTGTTACTGTTAAAGACCCTTCATAACCAAGATGTCCAAAAGTTTCCCAAATCAACTCCTTAGTAAAACGAATAGCCCATCATCATCATTAAACAACAAGTCTTCTCTAATGGAGCTTGATAATCTTCACAGTTCTTCCAAAGAATGTAGCTCTAATATAAAATTCATCATTCTCCATATTATCCTTACAGTGCCCAAAATTCTTGAATCAAGGTTCAATGATATCGGCTCCACTAAAGAGCATAAGCGATTTGCGACCCGGTGAGATAATCAATAATATCATGAAACGCCTCATTATCTTGATCTTGTCTAAATTGGCCACCATATTGTGCTTTGAAGCTTGATGAGGTTGATTCGCCATTGGTGATTATGTAAGCACAATAAGAATTGGAATCGAATAAGAATGAGAGAAATATGGAAAAGATGCTAAGGTATTAATATAAGAGGGAAAATCGGAAAGTAGTTATTTATAGGTGAGATTTGAAAAATCACAACCCATAATAAAATTACCGTTAGCATTAATTACCCCTCAATATAACCGTTGGAACAGTACGTTAATAAGACAAATAGTACTTTCCACATATGCAGTACTTTCCCAAGCAGTACTTTACAAGCAGTACTTTCAAGAAAAACAATACTTTTCCAAATTCTTCTGTATAAACGAAGTATACACAAATATCCTCCCCTCAAGCAATGCACATGACTATACTAACACTGAATAGTCCTCCCCTTAAATGCAGCTCAGTAGTTAATCATGCCAATGCTTACCACCAAGTGAGTGAATCTTGAAACATCAAAGCCTTTGGTGAGTAAATCAGCTACATTATCATCTGTGTGAACCTTAACCACATTAATGAGCCTGTGCTCATAGCAATCTCGATAAAGTGATGCCTAATCTTTATGTGCTTGGTCTTGGAATGATACAGTGATTCTTGAATACAAATGGTACTCTCATTATCAATATTGATAGGAGTATTTTTGAAATTGAACCCATAGTCCAAGAGTTGATTACGCATCTACAAAACTTGTCCTAGCAGTTTGCGGCAGACCACATATTCGACTTGATGAGGATGTTCTTTGCAATTGTTTGTTTCTTACATTGCAGGAGACTAATCTTCTTCCAAGATATTGGCATCCTCAGGTGGTTGATCTTCTATCATAGTTATCACTGCATAATCACTATATGAAAAAGCTTCTAAGTGAAAAGGTGACTCTTTTGGATACCACAACCCCAACTTTGGTTGTTGTTTTAAATAACGAAGATTCTCTTTCTTCGCATTCATGTGAGAAATCTTTGGTGAGACTTGATATCTTGCACATAAACAAGCGCAAACATGATATCGGTCTTGATGCGATAAGATACATAAGAGAGCCAATCATTGATCTGTATAACTTGACTTCAACAGTTGTCCATCTTCATCTTTACCCAATGAATTGATAGATTTAATAGGTGTAATGCTTGATCTTCATATCATCAAAATTGAACTTCTTAAGTATATACGTAACATACTTGTCTTGACTTATGAAAATTCCTTCCTTTGTTGCTAACTCAAGTCCCAAAAGAAAGTTAACTCTCCCATTGAACTCATTTGAAATTCCTTACGCATCAATTTGCTCAAACTCCTTAACCATAGACGGTTTGGTAGCCCCAAAGATGATATCATCAACATAGACTTGAACTAACATGATATCCTTCTTGTCTCTCTTGATAAACAAAGTCTTGTCAATAGCTCCCCTTACGTATCCATGTTGCAATAAGAATGTAGAGAGCCTCTCATACCGGGCTCTAGGTGCTGATGAAGGCCATAAAGAGCCTTAACCACCTTGTAGACTTTGTTTGGGTGTTTAGGATCTTCAAATCCGGAGGTTGTTTGACATATACTTCCTCGTAATCTTGCCATATAAAAGGCACTCTTGACATCCATCGGTAAACTTGAAATCCCATATAAGAAGCAAAAGCAAGAAATATTCTAATAGCTTCTATTAGATGCGACGAGAGCAAACACTTCATCATAATCTACTCCTTCTTCTTATCAGCAGCCTTGTGCTACTAACCACCTTATTCTTGATAACATTACCTCTTTCATCTCTTTTGACTCGAAAACCCATCGGTTCCAATAACTTTCTTCCCATACGGAAGATCACATAAAACCAAACTTCTTGAAGTTTAAATTGAAGAAGTTCTTCTGCATATCTTGACCCGACTTTCTTTAGTTAAGGCTTGAGCAATATTCTTGGGTTCTTCTTGAGAGATAAAACAAGTAAATAAGCGGTGTGATGGTCCTTATGATTCATCTATTACTGTTTGTAGACAAAGCTAAGTAAAGCATTATGAGGTTTAGTAAAACTCTTAGCTTTGTGTCTTGTCATCACTCGTAAGTAGAAGGACCAATGATTTGATCGATGGGATGATTCTTATGAATCCTTAAGATTGAGACTGTGGAACTCCATACGTATCATCCAAGTTAGTTAAATCAACATCTTTATTGGAATATTAGAAAATACCTTCATCTCGCAAACTCATCATCGGTTTCCTCTAATCCGGGCATGGTAGGATCATCTAAATCATCTAAAAATCATCAACTGGTGCAAGTGATTTTGTTAAAATCTTGTCAAACGTCTTGTGAGAGTACTCTGCGATCTGTTCTTCTTCTTTGCCTCTTCATAAGCTCTCCTTTGTTCATCGGTGTAAGAATGTGCTAATACTTCTTGAAGAAGCATCGATTAAGTTTCTCTTGAATAGATTGATCCTCGTGAGATAATGAGGATTGTGGTGCAATGATGCTTTGTTTTGGAGTATCGATACTTTGCTTAGGAACATCGATACTTTGTTTTGGACTAACGGGATCTTCATCGTGAGGCGATTATCCGGTCTAATATGAACTCCATGAACAACATATTGTAAATCTTCTCCATTGTGCGCAGTTGATTTTCTTCTCTAACGGTACATAATTCATTGAAGGAGTTAAAACCTCAAGATCAAACATCCAATCGGGACCTTTACCTTTCTCATTTCTTGATCTTCTAAAAACTCAACAGAAAACAATCTTGAATCTTCTTAGTAACTCGTTGTATACTCTAAAGCCTTTCTTGTTAGTGCAATAACCCGATAAATATCCTTCTTGGACTTGCCTTCAAACTTCCCCATATTATCAATGGTGTTTAATATAGTGAGAGGGCATCCAAAAGGCTTCATAAAATGAATGTTGGGTGTATTGCCCATCGACATCTCATAGGGTGTCTTCATCGTGGTTTGGTGGTGAGACTCATTAAGTACATAGCACTTGATGCTTATAACTTACGCCCATAATTGAATAGGTAGATGGGAATCTGCTAGCATTGTTCTTCTTTGCTTCAATCAAAGTCCTATTCTTCCTCTCGCAACACCATTTCTTTGTGGTGTTCTTGCAATACTAAACTCCTCTTTATGCCTTTGTTTGCACAAAATTCATCCATAAGCTTGTTCTTGAATTCGGTCCATTATCACATATAATACCTCTAACCTTGAGTCTCAATTGATTTTCAAGAGCTATTATGAGAGTCCGAATAGCATCAAAAGTATCATCTTTAAAACCCAAAAGAAAACCCAACCTGAATCTAATCGCAATCATCCGTAACAACCAAGCGGTATTTTTCTTGTTTAAACTTGCCACAGAGACAGTCCAAACAAATCCATATGTAATAACTCAATGGTTCTCTAATAGTCCTCTCCTCAAGCTTCTTGCGAGAAGCTTTGTGTGGTTACCCTTCTTGCATGCCAAGCATGATTGATCATTCTTGTAAGTCTTTGAAGGTAAACCTCTAACTAGATTGCTTTTGACCGGTTTGTTGATATTCTTGAAATTAACATGGCCCAATCTTCTATGCCATAGATGTGCCTCTTGAGATGTTGCTTTAGCCACCAAACATGTGGCTCTTCCATAAGAATGTAGACTCTTCATGTCTAAATTATACACATCATTTGTCCTTGGTACTCTAAGGACTACTAATTCATCATCAACAAGCTTAAAATCGGAGGAAAGGATGAGACATTCGTGTCGTTGAATAACACGGGATGCTTTTATCACAAATTTTAGAGGCGATAACAAGTTGAACTTAAGCTCCTTCACATATCTAACATTCTCAAAGTCTATAAGCCACCTTTGATAGTTCCTTTGCGATAATCTTTCCTCCATTGGCATCATTCCCAAATTCAACTCTTCCTCCACTAATATTTCTAAAATCGAGACAAGATCTCTTTGTCTCTATCATGCTTCGAGCAACCACTATCCACAATTAGATGATCTTTAAGCTCCTCTTACGGGTTGCCCCACACAAAAAAGAGTTAGTGATTTTTAGGAACCCAAGCCATTCTCGACTTGTGTTCCCCTTGTGGAGTTACAAACTCAAATTCTTTGAGTATGTAATTCCACTATCTTTAAATGATGATCCGAATTATCTTTTGATCTTTAGCATGTGGATTTTCAAAACTTTCGATTTTTCAACATAAATCTCTTTTACAAGATTATTAGCTTTTCTTGTATCACAAAACATCGATTCACTTTTGTTGAAAGTCTGTTTGTCCTCGGTACCTTTCCTCTTAACCCATTACGGTTTAACACGTGGTTCTGTGATCTAGATCCCCATGTGAATTGTAATACCTTCTAGGTTGATAGTGAGATCTCCTAGATTCTATTCCAAATAGTGTGATCGATTACCTTGTTTTGGGTGAGCGATGCTTTGGAAAGTCTTGTGAGATCTTGAAGGTTTTGAAAAAGGTCTTCTCTGATGTGGGTATCTATGATCTGATGTGAAGTTTCTGTGATTAACCCTATTTGAATTATTACAAACTGGTTTGTGCTCTCTAGGTTTATGGTTGGCAGATCTGTTCTTTGGAAATTTGCTAAGGTATTCTGAGTGATGTTCACAATCCTTGATTAAATGAGTAGGACTAAAACACACAAAACACAGTTTGACCCATATGTCCAAAGTGATTTCTTCTATGTCTATGCCCAAAATTATTTTGCCTTCTTGGTGAATGATGAAACCTGTTTTGACCAAAGTTATCCCAAAAAGGTTTAGCAGTACTGTTTTGAAACGCTCATAACGTTTTGGATCGATATACTTTAATCAAACTAACTTAACTAGCTTGTTAAGGTTTAACAACCTCGGATAAATCCTAAGTTATTAACAAAGAAACACTGAGCAATCTTTATCAAGTATGCGGAATTTACTTAACAAAGCTAAGAAGAATAACTTTTATTATTAACTCTAAATCT
Organism: Chrysanthemum lavandulifolium; assembly: GCA_022545495.1. Classification (NCBI taxonomy): domain Eukaryota; kingdom Viridiplantae; phylum Streptophyta; class Magnoliopsida; order Asterales; family Asteraceae; genus Chrysanthemum; species Chrysanthemum lavandulifolium. The sequence continues at coordinate 122,242,308 of CM040238.1, read as the reverse complement.
GCTTATTATGCAGATACTCTAAACAACTCTAAGATTATCGAACTTCTCTCTAAAACACTAAATAACTTGTGAATTCGTAAACTCTAAAACTCATAGACTCGTACCTCTAATGCCAATCTAGAGTCCTTTTATAGGCTCAAGGATATCCTAGTCGGTTTACAATTTGTATCCTTGTACGACAAGTAATCTAAACATAGAATATTCTAGAGTTACAATACTTTCCATAAACGAATATACAGTTCTTTTGTTCTTTCAAGACTTTGACTTCATAGTGCGGTACTTTGACTTTGTCTTTAGCAAGACTTTGACTCTTTGACTTTTTCCAAGATTGCACATTACAGTGCTTTCATATCTTGATGCTTTCATATCTTGACACTTTCATATCCCAACAGAAAGAAAGACCAAGGCTTATAGTCATTTCAATATATAACCCGATCTTAATTTTAGAAAACTAATTAAAATAACTCGATCTCAATTTTTGAAAATCATCTGGACTTGACATCTGTCAAAATATCTATCTCTCAATCAACAACTTATGTCATTGATTGAGGGGGAGAATGATTTCATTTAAATCAAAAGGTTATTTGTTGTACAATTGGTTCAGACCATGGTTTATGTCATGTTTTCAAAAGATATTCAAGCATGTTTAATCTTTGGAGTTTAAAGTCTCAGATTTGATCCTTATCGGTTAGATGTTTTTATAAGCAAGTCACAATTCTCCTCAAAAAGCTTTCAAAATCAATTTAAATCTACAAGAGATCACAAATCTCAAATGATGTGAAAAGTGTGATCGGGGGAGAATTTGTGATTTAAATTGGACTTAAACTGATAATTCGATAAATGGTTGTATAGTGATCTACAAGCTCTCCTCCCACATGTGCTAAACGATTTCAAATTTTCCATGCACATGTTGAGGGGAGCATCTATTCAAACCAAAAGGATTGAAACGTGATTGATTTGTTTCAATATGCGAGTTTTCCCTAATATGTGCAAAACACTTTCAAATCTCTATGCACATATTGAGGGGGAGCAACTTTTTGAAAACAACATTCTTTGCCAAAAATATCCTTAAACGAAGTATGAAAAATACTAATTTTGATCAGGAAAGTAATGTTGATATCTTTTAGAAAATGGTTATCAAAGATGTGAATCCTTCCTCTTGCCTCCGTGTGCCAAAACGATTTCAAATACTCGATGCACATGTTGAGGGGGAGCACTGTTTCTAAAAATATCAAAAACAATTTAGGTACAAAATGCTTTGATAATATATCACAAGTATCTGGATTGATTTTCAAATGGTTTTCAATTGGTTCCAATGGCAGATGAATAATACCAAAAAGACCGACCAAATTTACTTTATGTATGGTGATATAAGGATGGTTAGTTTAGGTATTCGTTCCCGCGATCGCGCCGAGCCGGAGAGATCTACCGAGGACAATCCACTAGATAGTGTAGAAGTCCTTAGGTATGATGAAAAAGGAAAAATGAGAAATGGGAATAGTGCGGATTGTGATAGAGCTAGAATGGAATATACCCAACAAGGTTCTAGTTATGAAGTCTCGGTAAGCTTGAAGGGGTTGAAGAATGAAAAAGAATTAAATGTGTAAAGGGTGAAAAGAAATAGCCTCTAATAATTCAACCTTAGGCGAAGAACGGGTTCAATTCATATGCTATTTGTGGTTACCAAGGTAACATCGGTATTGAAGACAAGACGTCATGGACCCAGTGATGTACTGCACTTCAACTTCCCAAACCACTCAAGTTCCTCTTAAAAGGACTTGTTTCATTCTCATGGGGAACCTACATAATCTATCGACTTTCTCTTAGAGTTTGTTGATATTGAAGAAGGAGACCCTCTCCCTAGTCTCCGGCATAGGATCCAAATGTGCACAATTGAGTCTAGAGCCACGAGATCATCATTAAATCTCTTTAGGACACTATCAATGAAGACTCTCTGTTTCACACAATGTGGAAAGAGAGATTATATTTTAAGAGTCCTACGCATTATCCTTGTGGTATTGCCAGAACATCTGAGTGATATGTAAACATATTCAAAATGACGATGGAAAACCTTCTAGAGCCAACATCAAACAAGCTCTTCGTAGGTGGCATGTGAGATCTATCCAATAGATCAACCATGTAATAACTGAACAGAAATAATGGGGCGATTCAAAATTATGAATCAATCCTGGTTCAGGTTATGGATTGACGGATACCTTTGAAAAACCGGTCGGTGTGCTTAAAATTATTTTATCTAGCACATCAACTGTGTATTAATATTTCAAAAATAAAAGGTGTTTATGATTGATAATTGATTTTCCTTAAAACCTTCATTGTATTGCAAAACAATTTATTAAGCAATACTCGATTGTTTTTCAAATCTTTTTCATCAATCGGTGAATCTCAAACTCATCGGTTCACTCATCCGTGTTGTCTACTTTGAGGCGTTCCGGCCCGAGAACGACTTGAACACTGCGAAATCGTCAAGGAGATTCTTGAATTATACGATCACGCGGTGCTTGTCTTGATCAATGGGGAACCGTGGGCGTGTACCTCAATTCAACGAAGTGATCAAAGACACTTTCGTGCGCTTTATTGCTAATTGTTGTATGCATGTCGCCGACGTTTGCGGTGATCGAATGGAGAGGTCAATCCATAGCCGCATGCTCACACATCACATTCATCTCTAAAGAAATCATGATAAGTGCATCAACGACTACGATATTTTCACTCCATGCTTACTCGCTCTGCCGCAAATATCTTGAATCAACTAAAACTTCCGCTACTCGATGAGAAGAAATCATGATCCGAATGTGAGCATGTCGGTCCAAATGTCACAACATCATAAAATGTCAACACTACAAAGGAAGACTCGGAGATTTATGGTAGGTGATGATCTGAAGTGGCTCAAAACTCATTATCACTTGGATCGCTTAAAGACCTCCAATTGGATTAACCAAACATGCAAAATGATGTATCAATGACTACAGACTCTGAGCAAAGAACTTTAACAAGAATCCAAGAACAATCTTAATGTAATATCATTTATATTCAATGTAATTTGAGGTGACCTCCTTAGGGGGAGATTGTTAGGATTTAGTAAATCCAGTTATTAAAGTGTCAATCACCTCAAGTATATTTAATCGTTAGAAAGCTCGTAGTCGTAGTTATTTAATGTTAGATAGTATTTAGTTAAGTAACACCGTAGAGGACGGACGAGTCTTTACCCACTGTATGCCTGATCCACAGCCCGTAGGTGGCGTTTATGTAAGAAACTATAAATACCCTCTACCTCCCAAGGTAGAGGGTTGGAGCTCATAATAATACTTTCACTTTCTCTCACTAAGTTCCCAAACCTCTAAACTTTCTCTCTCTAAAACCACATAGTATACGCCTATATTGATCATGGTTTGATGTGTTTATGAAATCCAATATGTTACACCAACTGACGACCCTTTCTACTTGTGCGATTTACCCAACTGATCACCTACCGTTTGGATGAACTTAAGAATTAAGGGGTGAGTGTTTAAGTTGCTAACGCCCGGTCACTCATTATTATAAGTCTAGCATGTAGCGTACTTAATGACTCGGCTTAGGGACCGGGAACAACCTGGAATTATGAGGGACACCGACTTCTCGGTGGTGGCATCTTTGTCGATAGGTTAGGCGAATTGACCAAATGTTGTCCTCTCGACTTTGACCCCACCTGAAGTAATTGGAAGTAATTAGATGTAGACATTACTAGCTAGGATGATTAACTAGGTTAGCACCACTCTACTCTATTGATTACACCTTTGCCTTTATTTGCTTTTATCTGCTTTAGTAGTTAATTAATTCCTTATCGAAATCATATTAAAATCTGTGACACCTAGACTTAGAATTAATCCAACACACATAGCTCTTGGGACGACCTCGGTTTTACCGAATACTACACTACACACGACCGGGTAATTGCCTGTGAGTGCATTAGTGAACCATAGGTACAATGAGGCATTATAAATATTAAAACACAGTCAATAAAACTGCATCAAGTTTTTGGCGCCCACACGGGAGTTATATTAGGATTGCTATTAAGTCTTTCATTTTCGTTTTGTTTTAAAATTTTCTCAATTTCTCACAATCACTATTCAAGTTTTCAGGTACCATGGAAGTTGTGAACATTGATGACCTCACTCTTAAGGAATATTTGGCATTGACAAGATCAGAACAAGGGCCGGGTCTCGTAAGACCAACAATTGGAGATGATTTCAGTTTCGAAATTAAAGACCAATTTATGAGGGAGCTTCGTGCTAACCCTTTTTCTAGAAACAGGGACGAAGATGCATATGAGCACGTTGAAAATGTCCTATACATCACAAGCTTTTTCAACATTCAGGCGTGTCTCATGACTCTGTTATGCTAAGGGTATTCCCATGACTCTTCTGGGGCCGCGGAAGATGGATTGAAAGATTGCCGCTTGAGCGATTAATACTGGGCTCTACTAAAGAAGAACTTCATTCAAAGGTATTGTCCTCCGTCAAGATTTCTAACTTTTGAGAACCATAATTTCAAGCAAGAAGACGATGAAACATTGTATCAAGCACAGGATAGATACAACGATCTCCTTTAAAATGTCCTACACATGATCGACCAACTGCGCAAAAGTCAACATATTCTACAAAGGAATCAATGTAACTACAAGGCGGATCTTTGGACTATCAAGGACCGATCTCGAACATGACTCCTACTCTAGCGATTGAAGCCATTCAAAAATGGTCGATCGGTCCCAAAAATGGCATGATGGAGGAAGCAAAAGAAACCAAGGCGGAAGTTTTGGATTGAATTGCGACCATCGCCGCAAAATTGAAAATCTAAGTCGAGATATGCTAAAAGTCGAGAAACCGTTCATGCCATCCAAGTGGGTTGTGAAAGGCGTGGGGAGGACATCTCACCAAAATTTTCCTCACATTGTGAAAAAATATAATTGAAGAAGCCAAATATGGAGAAAATTGACCGTTTATGGAGATAATCGAAACGAAGCGGGTATCGTGGAAATTACAACCGTGGGCCTTATGGGGAAAGAAAGCCCAACCTTGAAGAGACAATAGACAAATTCCTAGAAAATTCAGCCCAAAGACAAAAGGAACAAGATGAGTGGCTAAAAGAATTCTAGGAAAACACTGACAGAAGTCTTTCCAATCACGACACAATCCTAAAAAACCTTGAATCCATGGTGGAAAAGCTTAGTGAGAAAGTAAGGATGAATAACACTAAACCGGAAGGATCAAAACCCACAATGGAATGTAAAGTGATTTTTGCTGATAATGACTCGAAGATACAGGCTAATTGTCACATGAAGATACGGTTCTAGTGAAGATTCCGTTGATGATCGGACTTACTGGCGTAACGACTAAGAGTTACTGGCGTAACTATGTTTTTACAAATGATCGTGGGGTTATGAAAGATTTGGATAAAGGCGATTCAAGCAAGTTACGCCAGTAACCAAACACATGAGTTACTGGCGTAAGCGGGATACATCGGGCATTTAATTCCTCAAGTGGACGAATCGGGAACAGGTAATTAACGGATGGTCCCACGACATTAATTTATGCCCTCAGACCCATCTAAAAAGAAATATCACCGTGCAAGAAGATACACGTAGCTAAGGGAATTGGTATGATTTATGGGCCTCGTGCGATCCGAGAAATGAAATTTACGATGGAGGAAGCGATAAGGATAGGGTCAAAATAACAAATTCATGTGGGTGATATATCGATGAAGAAAGATTGGAAAAACTCTCCTTCGAGGAAGAAGAGGAACCGCCTATCACACTTTGGTGTACTCGATAATCATAGCGGCGATGAATCCACACGAGCATGGCCTACGTGTGACCCTTTCCGTGAGTATTGCAGCGGTGGTGATAATTTAAAAGAAGAAGAATGGGCGTGCCCTCACGAGCTTGAAAGACATAATATCAAATTGAGATTTGACATTTGATGATTGATGCATAATACAATTCGGGAATGCTAAAATTAAATGAATCTTCTTAAAAGCTCAAGATTGACTACGAGGATCATAATCGAAAAAGGAATTGGTTAATAATGACATCTCATAGAAGATCCTTTAAGCGGGCGATAACAATGAAACCGAAGTCATTGGTGTGAAAAGATAAAATATCCTGGGAAATATTACGGGCATCATGCAACCCTTATGACGATAAATGTAATGGAAAGCGACTTAATGAGAATAGGAGAGGATGAATTCTTTTGGACCTCAACCAACGATAAGGAGAGGACAAGTTTTCCTTGTTTAGACAACTTGGGATTTGACAGTTGGGTGAAGCTCAAGTATGGACAAGTAGATGCGTTAACAAAGGAAAAGATTTGGAAAGAATACATGGGTAAAGAAAATTCAAACGACGAGAGTCCTAACAACTCTAGTGAAATAATAGTTTTGGATGACAAAGAGTTGATAAGAAATGAGAAAGAAGAATGTAAACGTGTACTGGTGGAGAATTTGCTCGATGAGGAATGGTTTAAAAGTACCGAGTCTGACGACGATGACATTGAGGGGATTTTAGATTACATTGAGTTGCAAGGGAATGAGAAATTTACTGACCCTGATGATGAAGCATATGAGCAAAGGAGGTGCAAACTCCTTGGGATTCCCTACAAAAGGCCACCTCCGATTATAGCCGAAAAATATGAGTTTACTAGATATCACTTGGGACCGGAGGAAAAATTTTGCAAAATTCGAAAGATCGAGACTAAAGAATAACTCCGCACTGCCACAAATGTCACTTGGGTCAGGCATAACTTGATGAAAGACATGGAGGAAGTCGGCCAAGTCCAAAGGCCACCATAAAGCCCCGCGGCTCGGAGTATAACTTAAAGACTCGTAAATAAAGAAAAGTGCTCTTCGGAGACAACCCGAATTATCCCTTTCTTTTGTTTTATTTCCATTTCGTAGGGTTTTGTGTTTTAACCATATTTGCGAAAACAAAGAGTGATTGTTGTTGCAAACATCTTGATCGACTATAGTTACTGCAGAACTTATCTCGATGGTTACGCGAAACCAACCCCTTGCGCAGAATTTGGATACATTGTCAATTACGACGTAATTCCATCTCGGTTATAACGCCGTAGCTACACTCTTGCGATGTATGCGAGTTTTTCCTAATTCTGGCGTAACTCCTTCAAGAGTTACGACGTAACTATCCTGCTACTTCTTTCATTTTAAACACAATAACCTTGTATTAGTATTTTAAATGAACTTTATGGTGTGTTTCTGTAAACCCTCACGAGACTTCACTCGTCCACTTGGGACACCAAGTGATTTAAAACTTGTTGCATATGCTAAATGCAACCATGATTCCTACGAAAGTGAGTTAGGTTTATTTTTCATTTTTATTTTTTCTTTTTAGAATTATGCTTGTCGGTAGTGTGATTTTGGATTGAAGTTTGCTCATGGATGCTTATACGAAGGCACGCTCTTTTCGTGGGCCTTCTTTCTTTTGAAGCAAATTTTAGGGAAGTTCTCGCTCTAATTCTACTTTTCTCTTCACCTTTATTTAACGCTTAGTACAAAAGGGACTTTGTACAATTCAAGTGGGGGACGGAGTAGAATTATCTTTTGAACTTTATTTTGCTCTCGTTTTTCTAGTTTATTTTGAAAAATTATGCCATTTTAAAATTTTGACATGTTTTTCTTAACCTAACTAGATTAGACCTTAGCGAGCACATACAATCCTTGATATTATATGGTGAGATTAGCCTTATCCGTTTCCAATATTTTACCCCAAGTCCACCAAATTATGAGTGTGCGGTGAGCTTGTAAACTTTAGAACTTGGCCTTTGCATCATTTGAGACCTTAGGCGAGGTATGTTGAGTTAGCTCGATGTATTTGGACTTTTCATTTTAAGAAGGTAGTATTATAGGATTATCACCAAATTGCCTACCATTGTGTGTCTATCGATTAGTCACCTCGACTTCTCGACCCCATGTGAAACCCTTTTGTTGCACTCACCTTTAGTGCAAGATACCCTAGATACACCCATCTCGAGCCATTCCTTTCATTTTGTTAACCCAATATATTGTTTCGATACACCTATATACCTTAGCCTACCCCTGTAGTCTTTATTTGTGATTGGGAAGTCATCATTTGCCTAAGTTCAAGGTTCAGTGGAAAGGTTCAAATCACGCTTTCGTCGATGACATATTCTTAAAGATCATTGAAGACCCCAATTCCATTGTTCATCTCAAGTGGGGATATTATGTTTAGTTGTTATATTTATGTTGAAAAAAATGAATGATTCAAAAAAAAAAAAAAATTGTTATGTTATTTAGTTATTGTAAAGTGCGATGTTATAAGCACTATTTGGATTATCCTTGTTTCCTCCCAAGCAAAGTACATTCTCCCTTAGCACGAGTTCCCATTTCTTGTATAATGGGAACATTTCTAAACTCCATTTGAAACGGATCCTATAGATCATCTTGGAATTTCTCGTGACTCTTGATGGAGATGCTCTTTCCATTAAGATGGTATCCTCTACCGTAGTTGCTTCCAAGATGACTGTTAAGTATACTTTATGATGATCCATCATGTCGTGTAGCTCTGTGATAACATCAAATTATCCTGAATATTAAGTGTCAATTTCCCCCGATATGCTTGTAATTTATATAATTTATATGGATTTACGCTTGTTTTCCATTATATTCCACTTTCAGGTAAATTACGAGCATTGAAGCTAAAGAGACGCGGAATGGAGAATTATTAAAGATTTATCAGAGTATGCTCACTTTGAAGAAGTTACGTGTAACTCATCTCTCACATTACGCCGTAACTAAAGTATGACTCGAAAAGCCAACTCATCGGAAGATTACGCGTAACTCTCCCAAAAGATTACGACGTAACTATATTAGGTCAAATTAGGTTTCACGGCTGCGATAACTACGCCGTAACTCTTGCATAAACTAGGCGTGACCAAGAATTATTGAAGATACGTAGTAACCACTTCTAAGGTTATGCCGTAACAAGCGATCTAGTGCAATTTACGAAGAAATAGAAGATTACGGCGTAACTATTCAATTAATTCTGTAGTAACCCGATCTGCCTATAAATACCCACGATTTCTAGCATTTCAAAGCATCCCATTTCACACCACAACTAAAGAGCGTGGGAAGAAGCCAGCGGCATGTCTAGAGGAGCATACGGAGCTATCTCGAGGAGAAATCACTCCCTACGATAAGCATTAGCATTTATTCTTTTATTTACTTCGATTCATGTATTTAGTAACATTGAATATTGAATTGATTTGTATGGTTAATATAGCTGACTAAGTACCTCTTGAGTGCTGGCCTAGTTATGATTCCTTAATTTTTTTGTTTGCGTTTATATTACTTCCGTATAATTATTTCTAAGTGTATGCATGCATAGTTTCTTGGTAGCTACCCTTGTTTGGTACTTTTGAATGGCGGTGAGGCTAGTTGCTTAGGAGATATGACCAAGTGACCCTAAGTGAGTAGACTAAGATGGAAAGGGTAAGATATGACCAATGACGACCCTTTCTACTTGTGCGATTTGACCAAGCGATCACCTACCGTTTGGATGAACTTAAGAATTCAAGGAGTGAGTGTTTAAGTTGCTAATGCCCGGGCACTCACTATTATAAGTCTAGCATGTAGCGGTACTTAATGACTCGGCATAGGGGACCAGGAACAACTGGACTTATGAGGGGACACCTAACTTCTCAAGTGGTGGCATATTTGCTGATAGGTTAGGGCGAATTGACCAAATGTTGTCCTCTTGACTTTGACCCCACCTGAAGTAATTGGAAGTAACTAGACGTAGACATTACTAGCTAGGATGATATTAAAATCTGTGACACCTAGACTTAGTATTAATCCAACACACATAGCTTTCGGATGACCTCGGTTTTACCGAATACTACACTACACACGACCGGGTACACTGCTCGTTAGTGCATTAGGGTAGACCATAAGTATAATGAGACATTATAAATATTAAAACCTGGTCAGTAAAACCTGCATCACTCCGCCAAGAACCATTCGTTAGAGTACATACACACTCCTTGACATGGGATACGGAGCATCCTTGCAAGCTCTACAAGAGTGAAGGTGAACTCGTGCTCATTGATGATGAAGGCTATCGAAATGGTCCCGTCTTCATTCCGAATGATTCTCATTGTCTTGTAAAACTCAAGTACAAACACCGGAAAAATGTTCTCATTAATGTACAAGTGACAATCGAAGTTAATTCCCTCAAAGACTTGGCGAATGTTGTTGTTATTGAGGAATGATGGTTCAACCACTCGGCCTTCATGGAAGAGTCTCTTTTCAAACATCTTGAAGGCTTTATTATCATCCGGGATTAGGCCTTCCTTACGATGATACATGGGAATGTAGTGAGCGGTGTCATGGTAATTTTGTTGAAGGTTGCTAGGCATGACTGGTCCTAAACATCAAAACCACAATGTGGTGTTAATTGTGTGAATAGTAACCTAATGGGATTAATCACAATTTTGCTCAAAACATCTTCATTGAATTCAAAAAATGAGTTTAATTTGTATTAACAATGTTGATTCTTTGATTTAGATTATCTTAGAAAACAATGTGGTAACAAATTGTGACAAAATCATTTGAGCTCAAATTCTAAAGATGAAAATTGTAATCCTAGGAATCAAGGAATGTATATAACAATGTAGTGAAGATTATACTTACACAAGAGATTGTTTACTTGAAGAAGATGATCAATTTGCTCCTGTGAACAACAAATAGGTTTTATGTTCGTGAGTCTTGATAGAGTAAAGTGAGGAGTGGAACTTCCATAGTGATCATTTCTTTCTTATTTTGTCTTCATTGCACGGATCCCGGATACCTTGTATGAGGGATCCGACTAGTTCAACACGAGGAACCGCATATCGACAATTTGATAGCTTAAGTGATCCTTGATAATTTTGGTTTGGGAGTTCTAATTTTTGCCTAGGGCTGATGTTTATGCTTTATAACTTATGGTTTGGGGTTTTGACGTGTTATACTAGTCTTATTTGATGATGTTACCTTTTTTATGAATAAATCATAATTTTTTGGGAAGTTTTCAAAGATTATGATAAAATCCCATTTTATCACAATATGAGAAATCTCAAATGGATACTCATTGACATAGATAAAATGTCAATAATCCTTATGTGAGGAGTGATGATCAAGGCTCTCGAATAGCCGAGATATCATTATCACTAGTTTGTAGTTTTGTCTATAAAGATCAATGAAGAATACCATTCTTGATGATGAGTTCAATATAGATAACTACTTTAGTGATTTTAAGAGAGTGTAATGATACTACTTAAACTTAATCATGATTAAACAAAACAAATGACATTATTGATTCATCTAGAAAATATACAAAAGAGAAAGAAAAATTTAATTGTAATTTATTAAAGATCATACATTTGCTAAATATTCTTTTTAAGGAAAGAAGTATTAGAGAGAAATTCTTCATGATCTTCTTCGGATGCCCAAATCCTAGTATGGAGAATTCTCAACAAAGAAAATATTAGAAAGATCTATCATTATACAACATTATAAAATATAATGATTTTAAAACGTGACCTTTTGTTTTTAAGGAATTTCCTTCCTTGTAGTTTTCAATCATACATAGATCGTATCAAGTTTTAAAAGTACAATATACTCTTAAGAAACTTGGTAACGAAGCTCTGATGCCAATTGAGAAAAACTAGAAGGGGGGTTGAATAGTTTTACCGATTAAAACTTTGTTTTAAAATATTTAGATCGACTTATGTCAATCCATTTAGATGTGTATGTTGGATGTTGATAGATAGATATGTAAATATGTAATGCAAAGGTAAAGAGTAAGAAACACAAAACCACGACACGAGTCTTTATAGTAGTTCGGCTACAAGGACGCCTTCCTTGCCCTACTCCACTCTCAGAGTCACCTACTCGAGAGTTCATTAGCACTACATGACACAAATCATATTTTTTCGGTACAAGACTAGACACCGGGTTCCACAAGGTAGAACCACACCTATCACAATGTCGCCTACACTTTATCCGGTACAAGGCTAGATACCGAGTTCCATTATAAAGGAGGAACTACTACCCAGCACTACACAACACCTATCCCAAAGGAGACCCACTCCTTATTACAACATCATCAAGAATATCAATATCCTTGGACACAAACTATCTCTATTTGTACATCGATGCACCATATCGATTGTACACCCTTGGCATCTTTCACTAATGCCTTTGACATGATCTTTTGGCACCTTTAACTAATGCCTTCAACTTGACCCTTTTGACATCCTTCACTAATGCCTTTGACACAGACGTTCGGCACCTTTCACTAATGCCTTCGTCTTGACCCTTTTGGCATCCTTCACTAATGCCTTTGACACAAACGTTTGGCACCTTTCACTAATACCTTCGTCTTGACCCTTTTGACATCCTTCACTAATGCCTTTGACACAACACTTCTAATGAGTAAGAAAGAACTATGAACAAGAGAACCTCGGTAGTCTTGATGATGACGAAGCATGGCAACTCACGGACTTGAACTTGCTCGACTTCAAGAGGTGGTGATTTCGCCTTAAAGAGGAACCTAGAGAATCACACAAAAACAAACACAAACTACATAGAAAGATCCTTTGGATCTGAGGTTAGAGAGCTTACAATACTAGGAGAACGTATGTGTAGGAGTGGCAACCTACAATGAAGAAAAGGCTCACTATTTATAGACAAAAACATGCTATTGTTCCACAGATCCCTTACTTGAGGGATACGTCCAGTGTAAACTGGGGGAACTGTGGGACGCTCCTCTTTGCCCATGGGTTATGGATCATGAGTCATGGGTTATGGGTCCTAGACTTTGGACCATGGGTATCCAAGTAGATACAATGTATCTAGAGGATGCAATGCATCTAGTCCATGGGTTATGGGTTAGCTCCATGGGTCATGGATAATACCCATTATGACTTATGCATGATGTCATGCAATGGGTTATGGGTTATGGATTGTGCTCCATGGGTATGGGCCATAGACTTTGGGTTTTACCCAACTATATTCAATGTATTAAATCAATGGGTTAAATACTAAACTTCTACCCATTCTATTACCCATTATAATACATACTAAGTTTGTATAAATCTACCCAATATGTAAACACTAGTTGTTGTACATATGCATTACTAAATCATGATAGCATTATTACTTGTTTAGTGTTTTATGTGAAAACGTAAGTGTGTTAGTAAACTATTGGCTCAAACTATTTACGTGTTTTATTTTTTTCGTTAAAATGATTTTATGTTTGTTATCGACAAAACATTAGAAGATCGTAAAATATAAATAAACGTTTTTACGGCTTATTTGTATTAACAGAAAGAATAAGAATAAAGACAACTCAACTCGATTCTTTATTCTTTGTCTCTTCAGGTGAAGTTTCTGAGAGACAAAAGACTGTCATTTTACTGACACTTCCTGATGAACTTGATGAACATTCTCTGAAGACATCTCCTCTGACCCAAATTTTCCCAACCTCAATTTGCGGATAATGTTTAATGCTTCTTTCTCCCTCTTTGTTTCTTCTTATAGTAGCTGATGCGTGGCTCGGGGTCGAAAGACTTCCTTTTCCAAGAGCAAGCTTTACAACCCACGAAGCAGTGTACCTAATCGTTGCAGTATAGTATGGGTAAGCCCAGGGGGTTGATCGTTCTCTAGGAGAATATATATGCTAGTCGAGATGTATGATGAAAAGGAAAGGGTGAAGGTGATTCTTTTTAGTCTTTTTGTATTTTTTTAGAAAGCAATTAAAATATCGGTTTTTGAAGAGTGGGGGTTTATCTTTTACCAATTAAACTAATAAACAAATTAAATTAAAACTAATTACTAATTAATAAAACTAAAGCTATAGATTGTAGGAAGAGTTCTTATGATAACTAAAAGCGTGTTTACTTAGATTTACTTACTCACTAGTTATCTTTTATTGGTCGATTGAATTGTCACATCCTTTTTTAATTAGTGCGTTGTATTTCATGTTTTAGTCATAGAGCGGTGCCAAATTCCCTAATTGTATGAGTGTATAAGTCTCCTCTAGAACACCTGGGATCGCTAAGTACCGAGGTATCTCCCCCGAATATCCTAGTATCTACAAGCCAAAACTCACGCAATAAATACAACATGTGCCTACTAGTGCACTCTAGGGCTAATAATCGCTATTTAGGACGTTCAAGCTCACAACAATGAAAGAAGAAGCCAGTTTTCATTACTCTAGCACGACAACCAATTAATCAAGAGACAACCTAACAATAATTAATAGCTAGGTTTCATTGGATCTAACCAAATACTAATTAATTTAGTTACACATGATAGAGAAGCAAGAACACAAGCAAACAATCATAAAAGAATTAAACATGGTGATATAATTGATAAACAAACTTAGTGAGCATTAAAAACCCCTAAATCATCCAAGTCAGATTAAAAATGTTTTAGGTTTTGCTCTCCAAAATAACACACAAAATACAGAAAATTCGATGTTGTTAGGTCACCATTCTATCACATCAATAAGTATTTCTAGAGAGAGAAAGTTTTAGAGAGAGAAAGTGGAAGGAACTAATGAATGATTAATGAAAATGATAATTGCAATTAGAACCAACCACCCTCTCCCTTCTAGAGAGGGGGTATTTATAGTGTTTACATAAGTAGGGGTGTTTCCCCTTGGTTCTAGAAGAACCTTCTATCACAGCTCATGGGCTTACTACATGAGCTGTGAAATCAATTACAAACATTTATAAACCATATTTATTAACGACCTATTACAAATGAAATGACCGACACTTTATAATAAAACATGTTCCTAACAATCTCCCCCTAAGGGTTGGTCATCATTTGTTGTCTTGTTTAGGTCATTCGACGTCTTGAACTTCTTTGGCTTTCATAGCTTGTGACGTCTTTAATTTTTTTTTGCAACTTTGTTCTTTGTCCTTGTTGTTGTGATCAGTTGTGAATTCTGCCTTTTATCAACATCATAAGCAAAGGTGTCTCTCTATCTTTCTCCACCATACTCATACATCTTTAACTTTGAATCTCCAATTTTGTGTAGCTCTCAAGTCTTTAAATTTTGCAGATTCTTTGACTTTGACGAAGAATCATTCTGACTTTGTGTTGCTTTTAGAGATAACTTCAAGTAGTGTTGATGTTGGTATGAGCATATGGAGAATCTGCACGATCTTTTCCACCCGCGAGCATCTATAAGAAGAAAACATAAAACATGGGTTAGAAATAATCCAACTTACAAGTTTGAACTTGAGAGTGTTATGACATAGTGTGAAAACACAACTCTAATTCTCACAAAGGTTGTTCTGAACTGGAGTCCCACAAGTGAGATAACGCGATGTACAGAAGTACACCTCTGATTCGGATGAGTCATTTGAGGTACACCAAAGCATCACCCACGGTGAGACCGTTTGAGACACACTAAGCGTAACCCACAAGGTTTGCAGTGACTGCTATCGGGCTGTTTGATGTTGACCACAGCGGGAGTTTCCATTCAATCACTTGAGGATCACAATTGTGAATCCCTCATAAATGTTACGGCGATTGCTAAGATCTGCGTGGGACTCTAGAATATGTCACTTGTGTCCTTATTGTTTGAACAATCAAGTGATGATATATTAGGTGTTCCTAAGAGATCTTTTGATGAATCTCATGGCTCTAGACTCAATTAGTGCGCTTTGATTTTCCTAAGCGGAGACTAGGGAGAGGGTCTCCTTCTTCAATACCAACAATCTCTAAGAGAAAGTCGATAGATTGCGTAGGGTTCCTGTGAGAATGAAACAAGCTCTTTTGAGAGAACTTGAGTGGCTTAGAAGGTTTAGTGCTTTGCGTCCTTTGGGTCCATGACGACTTTGTCTTCAATACCGGTGTCATCTTGTGACAACCCGGTAGCATATGAATTGAACCGATTATGCGCCTAAGTTGAATAATTTGGAGGCTATTTCTTTTCACCCTTTTCTTTAACTTTTCTTTTTAATTTTTCAACTCCTTCTTTCTCCGATTCTCATTTTCTCCTTTTTCAATCATACCTAAGGACTTCTAAATGCTAACTATTTGTGATGTCCTTGGGTAGATCCCTCCGGCTCTGGCGGATCATAGGACGTTTATTCCTAAACTTAATCACCTTTTAACTCCATGACTATCCTATGTTGCCACAAAAACCTTTTCTTGAAAAAATCTCTCAAGATGTTTATGATGAAAAACATGTTTTGCTAACACCTTGAGAGTTTTGGTTTTAAATACTCCTCCTCCACATGTGCTTATGAGTTTTGGTGAAATCGCACGGAGAGGGAAGAGCTCGCACTTTTGAATTGATCGACTCTTGATAGACAATTCCCCGAGAGACAGATTCGTTGTATAGTTAAAGAGTTACATTATCGACTTTTAGGTGACAACTAGCTCTAATAACTACCTTGAAGATGTAAACACTCCTTGAAAAGGAGGTTAGACCGTCAAAGTTCATGTCAATCAAGAGTGTCTCGGTTGGTACATTCTACTAAGACAAGTTTTATTGGAAACAAGTCTTTTCGATTCTTGACATTTCAAAGTTCGTCAATTCATTGGTGATATCGAGTCGAGCACGTTATGAGATTCCATAACTACGATCAACAATTTTAATCACATTTCTCCTCTCAAAATAGCATATGAATGTTGTTTTTGAAAACATATTGATTAAAATATGCTTTTGAGGTGTTTGAAATTCCTTTGGGAAGAAAGCGATTTCAAGAACATTTGATTTTGAGCAAAGATTTTATAAATACTCCCCTCAACAAGTGATACTAACTTTTGAAGTTTTGAAAACATAAGGGAAGTACTTGTGTTGTTGAGCAAAACTTTGAAAAATGAAAGTTTTGATAAGTTTTACGCAACAGTAAGAAGCTTTCGCTCCTTTTATAGGAATGTGGCACTGATGCGTACCATAGGGTCCTTTCATGGAATTAGATTTTGTTTTTGTTGAACAAAATTACTCCCCCTAAAATACAGAAACATATTCGAGAGATAGCCTTCTTGAGCCGAATTTGATTCGTTTATTATGTTACATGTGAAAACATGAAATATGAAATGTAGTGTTATAATTCGGACTCAAGGTTTGAAAAAAACAGAATCAATGAATGTTTATGTGAAAATTTCAAAGTCAATTTTAATTTTTTTTTTAATTTTTTTTAATAAAATGAAAATCTTTTTGGATTTTGAAAGATTTTATATTTTTGTATTTTGTTTTTTAAATATGTATTTACAAAGAAAGATGTTTTGGTGTTTGACGTGTTAAAAACGTTTGAGTAAAGCTTCCAGATCTTCTGGAGTCAAACACCGCATACCAATTTGATGGACAAGCTCGATGAAACCTTGCGGGTGGCAAAGCTTTAGTGAACAAATCGCCAATTGGTATTGAGTACCCACAAAGTATAATTCAATTGTACCCTTTTCAACATGCTCTTTGATGAAATGATATCGGAAGCGATATGCTTGGACTTGGAATGTTGAACCGTGTTGCGAGGAGATGGCAATAGCACTCTTGGAGTCACGATACATTGGTATCTTGTTGAATACAAATCCGTAGTCCATCGGTTGTGATCTCATCCAAATTATCCGAGCACTGACATCTCGACATGGCAACGTATTACGCTTACATTGATGACATGGATGTACAATCTTGTTTCTTTGTTGCCAAGACACAAGTTTATCTCAGAAATTGAACACCACGGATGTACTTTTGCGTGTATCTAGACACCTGCGTGATCAACATCCGAAAAAGCGATTAGTGCAAAACGAGAATCCTTGGATACAGTTCCCAGTGAATGGTTCCCTTTACGTAGCGAAGGATTCTTTTAGCCTCATTGAGGTGTCTTTCGGTTGGTCTTGACGATAGCAGAGCAAAGATATCTGACAAATACAATGTCGGTCTGTTTGGTGTTAGATACATGAGAGACCCAATAATACTTGGTATTTTGTAGGGTCAATCACTTTCCCATGTAAATCGCGTCGACTTTGGTGACGTTGCGAGACATAGGTGTGTTATAAGTATCTGGTTGGTCATTCCATGTTTCTTTAAGATTTCAAGAGCATATTTGGGTGATTTAAAAATATGCCACGGGAGATTGATGAACACGAAGTCCTAAGAAGAACTTTAGTTCACCCATCATGGACATTTCAAAATTTTGTTTCATTAATTTTGCAAAAGCGTTTGAGTACTTTTTATGTGTTGAACCAAAAATGATATCATCGACATAAATTTGAACAATTAAAATATCCTCCCCGTGATGTTGAATGAAAAATGTTGGATCAACAGTTCCTTTGGTAAAATGATTAGCGAGAAGAAATTTTGACAGTTTGTCGTACCAGGCCCTTGAGGCTTGTTTAAGACCATAAAGAGCCTTTTGAGCTTGTACACGTAGTTAGGATGTTACGAATCAACGAATCCGTCCGGTTGACCCACATAAACTTCTTCACGGAGTTGACCATTTAGAAACGCCGTTTTCACATCCATTTGATAAACCGTGATATTCTTGTGTGCGGCATATGCGGAAATATCCGTGCGACTTCAAGCCGAGCTCTTGGTGCAAACGATTCTTCATAATCAATTCCTTCTTCTTGAGAATACCCTTTAGCCACAAGGCGAGATTTGTTGCGAATAACATTGCCTTGACATCTAGTTTGTTTTCGGATCCACTTGGGTCCAATGACATAAATCCCATCTGGTCTTGGAACAAGTTCCCGGACTTTGAGGCGCTTGAGGCGATTTAACTCTTCTTGCATTGATTCAATCCAATTGTCATATGTCATAGCATCTTTGATGTTTCGTGGTTCATCTTGACAAACGGTGAGTGCATAAACACAAGTTTCAGCATCAGTATGAAGTCGTTGTCTCGTCATAACTGGGTTAGAAGGATCGCCAATCACATTTACTAAGGGATGATCTTTTGTCCATTTATGTGTCGAAGGGTGATGATTGAATGTGTCATGCATATTAGACGGTTCCAAATTGCGTGAAGATGACTCGCCAATGTCTGGAATGGTTGGAGCCGGAGCAAATGGATTGAAGAAAGCATTTCCGTCATAATCTGCGGGTGCGGGTACTTCTTGATTTTGTGGTTCATCAGCTGTGTCAGTGTTGGATGCAATGTGTTCTTCTGTTGATTGAGAATCATTCGGTGGTGCATACGGTGCAACGGGTGTAGTTGTTGGAGCAGTGTATCGGGTATTGGATGATGATCGGGGTGTGCGTGAAGCGATCGATACATCCGGAGCACTACTTTCGGGAATCTCATCAAACGGAGGAGCAAACAAAGTGTCCAATTGTTGACGAGTAAATTCCATGGGTGGAACGGTGATGAAGAAGGAAAGTTTAGAGCGGTTGGATGCGGGTCCTAAGCGGTTTTGCTCGAAGCCATATCGTAAGCTCATCAAAGTTGACATGAGCGGTTTCCATCATTTGTCGAGTTTGGCGATTCCAAATTTTAAATCCTTTCAATTTTCACGATAACAATGAACACTCCAATGTCGACTTTGGTGAAGTTTACCAATATCATCACGATCATTTTCGGATAGCACATAGTGCACGAAGACATGAAAATATCGATATCGGTTTGCGGTTGTGAACAATCTCATATGGAGTTTTATTATGGCGTATGGATGATGGAGCGGTTTGAGTAAAACATGCGGTTGAGGCGACTTGACCCAGAAATCCGGTGGTGTGAGAGAATCAACATCGTTCGAGCGGCCTCCACTAACGTTCGGTTTAGTATTTCAACAACACCATTTTGTTCAGGAGTACGAGCAATCGAGGTCTGATGTGTGATTCCAACTTTCTCAAAGTAAGCACGAAGTGTTTGATTCTTGAATTCAGTTCCATTATCTGTTCGTATAATTCGAACGGTGTTTTTGAGTTGAATATGAATCTTTGTGAGAAAGGTGATTATCATTGTCGGAGCTTGATCTTTAGTTCGAAGAAAATAAACCCAAGTCCATCGTGAATAATCATCAACAATAAACAGAATATACCGTTTGCCATTCATACTTTGTACACGCATGGGACCACATAAATCCATATGAAGCAAATGAAGAACATGTTGAGAACTTGGTTCTGGTTTTGATGGAAAGTTAGATCTCTTGCTCTTGCCTTGTTCACAAGCCGAACATAAATGATCTTTGGTGTATCGGAACCGTGGAAGACCATCAACTAACTTATGACGAGCAAGTTCAGTCATGGTTTTGAAGTTCAAATGAGAAAGCCTTTTGTGCCATAACCAAGATTTTGTCGAAGTGGCTTTTGAGAGAAGACAAATCGGTGAAGATGCAATCATATCGGACATAGGAATCGTATAAAGATTTGTGCTCCGATTGCGGTGAGTAAGTCATGTCCTTCAAATCACGTACATAACATGTTTTGGAGCGAAACGCAACTTCAAATCATCATCACGAAATTGTCCAAGCGAGAAAAGATTGTGTCCAAGACCTTCTACGTAATAAACCCGGTGATCTCGATGTTTCCATTAACATAATCTCCATATCCCATGATTGCATCAAAATGATCATTCCGAATCGGCGATGCCGATGAACTTTGAAACAAAGTTTACTAACGACTTTAGATTGCTGTCATATGCGGGTACATCCGCTATCAACAATCCCGAGCGAGTTGAATCACACGTAACACATGAAGACAACGAAGGTGGTATGATAGAAGCGGTGGAACCCAAAGAGTTAGTGGGTTCCATTATGTTAGTGGTACATATTTGCACATTTAGGAATCCATTTAAAACTTGAGGTGCTTTGCAACCATTGTTGCCATAACCAATTATTTTTGCTTTGGTCTTAGTGAAGTCACTAGGTGAGTACATTTTCTTAGGAGATGTTGTTGCGACAATGGGTGTGTCTCTGATTTCTCGAAACTACTGTGTGTACCTTCCTAAATTCGATTTTGCAACTATTGGGGACCTAGAGAGGGCCGATTATAGATTTCTTAGAGCGAGCTAATGAGAATTTGCAACACATTTTCATGATTACCAAAAATCACACTGTTATGACAGAAAACACATGAAGCATTAACGTTTGAAGCGTTTACGGACTTATCATTCGTTACATCGACATTAGAATTACAAGTTGCCAAATTTGAATATAAAGCAGATGCAACATGATTTTTATTTGATTTCCTAAGATGAACTTCTACTTACGATGTCGACGAGTGCTCTTCCTATGTTGCGAGATCCTAGTATTTTCTTTTTGTCTCTTTTCTCGGATCTTCTAACATTAGTGGGATTTAACTATTCTGTAGAAGTGGAAGAAATCAAATTAGTTTCACGAGATTTGTCAATTATATACATGCAGGAGCAATCACTTTTGTGTTACTAGACTTGCTAGATTCTTGTTTAGCTAGCTTTTCTTTAAGCTCAATGATGATGTGTTTTGATCACGAATTATGGAATTTAGTCTTCCTTGTTCAACCAACATTTGTCAGTGTATGCAACATGGTGATCAAGTTCTTTTGAAGCTTGAGCGAGCAGTTTAAGAGAATCAAAAATCGTTTTATATTCTGTTTGACTTGTGCAATCTCTTGTTCATATTTGAAAATTTGACATTTTAACGATGCATTTTCATCATCAAGAAATTCGACTTTTGATATTCGCGGTGATCCAAAGACAACTTTTCCTTTTGATTTTGTAAAGCAAGTTGATTCAATTGTCCTAGGTGACACCATTGAAGTCTTCGTTTAAGTTCGAAATCTCCATTGAAAGTTTAGATTGAACATCATCATTTTGTGAAAACATTTTCTCATTTTCCTCTTTTAATTTCTCAATTTCATGCCTTAACATTTGATTATCCGTTTCCAACGTTTGAACCATATTGAGATTCTTAGCGATTAACACAAGTATCATTCACGAAGCAAATTCACAATATATAACCACGAAGCAATATTAGCGAAGAGCATCTTCTAACAATTGATCAAAGGCATTTTGAAGATCTTGGTTTTGCATTGTTCTTGTGGCCGAGTTTTCAAGTGTGTTAAAAGCTTCAATCATTGAAGTCACCTCTTGTTGAAGTTCCCTTTCGATGTGTGTTGCACACAGACGCAAATGAGCGACGTGAGGTGAAATTTGGGTTTGAAACATTTGTCTTTGCTCTCTTGCATAAGCAGATTGAAAATTAGATGCTTTTAACTCATAATTTTTCTCAATTGCCGTTTCTAAAAATGAAATATCTTCCATAAACGTTTGAAAGTACCGTAATACTAAACAAGGTTTAGGAGTTTTGGCAATGAGTTGCTTTGCAGAGGACGGTAAGGACCATTTATTTGTGCAACAACGTGAGCAGGACCTTCACGCAAGATGCCTCAGTTATTTGGAAAGATTATATGATGGTGTTGAAATGGCATTCGGTTTGTGAAGCATTTTCACTTGTGTAATCATATGGTAAAAGTCCATTTTGTCGCATTTTAAACGACTTGATCATCTTGTGCCCATTGTTCCTCACAATCAAATACAACAAGTTGCATGCTTGGATCTAAAGACATTGAGCACTATACAATTTGGGCATTTCCTTGAGAGTTGTGTGAAGAAAGCGTGGGTGATTATACCCAAGAGCAAAACGTTTTGAGTCATCGGGACTCGGGAGTAAAGTTGACATTTCAATCTGTTTTACTGAGTGGCCAATCTTATAGACAACAGTTCCAAAATCTTTTAACCGTCTCTCTAATCGAAGAATTTCCTCGATTTGATCATCAATGCGTTTCTTAGATTTCTTTTTGAACTCAGAAAAATTGGACCGATTTGTTGAAAAATCTTGTTTAGTATTGGAAAGTTCCGTTTGAAGATTTTCAATGTTTTTCTGAAGTTCATACTTTTCTTGTTCCATTTTAGAAATCTTTTCATTATTTGACGCAACAATTTCATGCATTTGATGTTGAAGATTTTGTTCGTTAACATAAGATTTTTGAAAGGCCACTTCAAAACTTGTTTCTCGGGTGGTTTTTGTTTCAAAATCATTTATCCGTTTTCGAAAACTCTCAAGTTCAGCAGTCAAGGAGGTAATCTTAGCCTTAAGGTTTTGGTTTATTTCATTACATTTCTCAGTTTGGGCATGCAATGGCAGAAGTAATGAACTAAGATATTCTGAATCTAGACCATGAATTGCTTCACTACATTCAATATTTTCATTATTTTCATCATCACTTAGTTCATCAAATGTAACCACGGGGTTAATTTGATCAACTTGATATGATTAAATAATGAATCATGTTGAACAGTTCTACTCATCGGTCTTGAATGCGGACACAATTTCATTTATGAGGCATATATCGATGTCGGTACACGAGATAGACCGTCGTGTCATAGACGGTCCATTCTCTGTTTGTCGATGTGATGTTCTGCATATTAGCCATCAAAACAACTGCGACATTTGCTTCCAAATCTTCATATTCATCATCACGAGAGTATACGCCATAAAACCTTCTTTGAGTTTCTTTGAGTTCTCCTCTGCTTCATCCTTGTATGCCATCGGCATGACTTGCTTATAGTAATCTCCTCCTACGGTTCGTGGTTCGGGACAAGCATTAGCAAGATGTCCTTGCTTTTGCAATTATAGCGTGAATAGTAGATCACGAAGCCGGTGAATTCCTGTTTCCACAACTTGAACATTTCTCTTGAAGTTATTACTCCCGATCCCCTAGCGATGTTTGACCATTTCGAGTGCGAATACCCACTTGTAATCATTCGGCGACAACTAGTTACATTACGAACCTCAACTTTGCCACCTTGTATAAGCTGCGTGACTTTTGGGATTTGATGATGAGCGAAGGCGATTGTTAGGCGAGTAGAGAACTTGGAGAAGGCTTTAGCAATAAAGGCCATTCCTTGATTCAATGCTTCAAAAGCATCATCTTGATCATCATTGGTTTGAGCATAGTATGCGAATTAGGATGTGGGGAGGAACTTGATGAGAAGGTTTGGGTGGATAACCATGTGCCATGAGAGCAATCGATCGACAATTGGTGGTGGTGGAGGAAAACCATGTATGCCACGAGCCTCTTTATCTTTGAGAACCTCATATTGATGATGTTTCAGATAATCATACAACAACCCATGCTTTACTTCATGAAGATCCTTGACTTGTCGAACAAAAGTAACATACTTATGCCAATCTGGTCCTAATGAATTCAGAAACTTTGTGTTAATAGCAATGGTTGGAAGATCAATCTTATGTCGGTGTAAATCATTGACCACATTTGTGAAGCGATGATAATATGATTCAAGTGATTCCCGGGCTCAATGGTAAACACATCAAAGTTATAGTACAGTTTAGACTCCATATCGACCTTATTCGATTCGATGCCTTCCATCAAAAGATGAATTTGTTCCCACATAGCTTTTGCAGTTGTCTGTGCATCAATACTTTTGTAGATCGGATTAGGAATTCCAAGAAGTATTTGTTGCATAGCAAGCTCATCGGCTTCAAGATGAAGTAGTTGTACTGGTGTCAACCGACTCAGTGGAACAATTGATATAGTATCGGGTCTTGGTGGAGTAGCTGTAGGATCTCCGGGAACAGTTTTAGTTGGTATTTGAAATGGTCCTTCTAGTATTACCTTCTTCAGATACTTACCATGAGGTTTCTTAAGTTCCATATACCTTTGAAACCGACTTGCCCATTGCACATAATTTCTGGTGTAAGCATTGGAGGGCGAGTATCGAACCGACTTCATGAATTGATTCTTGACTTAATGACTTCACACATTTGAAAACCAAGTTTGTTGTTGAGAAATTTGTGGAACCATTGACATTCGTTGTTGAACTTGTTGAGGAGGTTGTTGTGGAGGAGCTTGTTGAGGATAATAAGGATAAGGGTAATTCGGATAAGGTGATTGAGACATAATTGTTGTTGATTGATATAGTGAATTTTAATTTTCCTCCAAAATAATGATGAAAAATTTTCTCCCCAAAATTTGAAATTCACTATAAAATGCAATTCTAAGGTGGTAAGAAAAATTTGAGGTTTGACAATTTTGGCCTAAATTTGACCGAAAAATTAATTTGAGCCTAAAAATTTGAATTTTAACCAAAATTTTCACACTTAAACCAAAATTTGAATTTCGCGTAAAAATTGAACGTTTAGTCTTCCTTAAAAATTAACTTTTACTCAAATTATCCCGCCAAAAATGTTAAGATGTGTTATGGATCGTTAAGGATAATTAAGGTTGATGTTGTTTAGATCTCAGAAATCCAAGCAGAAATTCGCCAAACTACAAACTCATGAATAAGAAACTTGCGAAGAAACTCGCCAAACTTGCGAAACTCGCAAAAAAGAAATTCAAAACAAACTCGCAAAACATCAAAATTTTCCAAACTCATGAGAAATTCAAGTCGAAACTTGCAACAAGAAACCGCAAACTCAAGAAATGAAATTCAAGTGAAACTCGTAAACGCAAACTCGCAGAAATTCAAGTCGAAACTCGCCAAAATGCAAACTCGAGAAATTCAAGTCGAAACTCGCCAAAATGCAAACTCAAGAGAAATTCAAGTTGAAACTCGCTTCAAGAGAAACTCGCGAAATTCAAGTCTAACTCGCCAAACTCATGAAACACGTATTTCAGGTCAAAAATCCATAAATTTCAATCTAAAACACGTTTTTAAGTACGGTTTCTATTAAATCTAATCAATATTAACCTAAACTATCCTTGCTCTTGATACCACTTGTTAGGTCACCATTCTATCACATCAATAAGTATTTCTAGAGAGAAAGTTTTAGAGAAAGTGGAAGGAACTAATGAATGATTAATGAAAATGATAATTGCAATTAGAACCAACCACCTCTCCCTTCTAGAGAGGGGTATTTATAGTGTTTACATAAGTAGGGTGTTTCCCTTGGTTCTAGAAGAACCTTGTATCACGACTCATGGGCTTACTACATGAGTCGTGAAATCAATTACAAACATTTATAAACCATATTTATTAACGACCTATTACAAATGAAATGACCGACACTTTATAATAAAACATGTTCCTAACAGATGTCTATATTTAGATTTTACAACTGCGACGGCGTCGCCTTTTACTGGTGACGCCGTCTGATCGCTGCCATTAGAGTTTTGTCTTTGCGAAGTCATCACTGGGACGGCGTCACGTTAGAGCTTGTGACACCGTCTAGGTTGTAGCTGACGCCGTCTCGAGAAAGAGTTAGCCGTCTGGTGTAGAAAGATTACGTGATGGGCATGTTGAGATACAAGTGACGCCGTTACTTTTAGGATCAAAAAGTGACCTGAGCCGTCGCTTGAGAGAGTTTGGACGATGTTTGAAGGCGACGGCGTCACCCTTGTATTTGAGATGCCGTCCTGACCACTGTTTCAGCCTTGTTTTCTTGACTTCGCTATTTTCTTCATGTTTTCGCTCCTTTTCATCCAAAAATGCTTCATTCTAGCATTTTGCATCCAAATGACCTAAAATGTGAAAAGGAACTGATTTTACAATAAATTGCACAACCAGACTTTAATGGTGATTGAAGATATAAGGGGTGTATGTTCCAGCCAAGATTGTCTTTCACCTGAGAATAAGAAATAAGAAGATACTACGTTAAGTGATTACGTAGGGGTTGGACCCTGCGAACCATCTTCGGCGTGAGAGTAAGTATGAGTTATGGTTGTATATGTGTGTGTAAGTAAAGATATGAGTGTTAAGTGAGCTTACCATAATCCTCTGGCCGTCCAACCTATTTATAGTGGAAGAAATAGGGTTGAGGGCACCTCTGCGTAAATGTCAGAGAACATGGGGGCGTCCCTTGGGTTTGACCAGGAAAGAGAGGGAGACCGTGGGTTTGACCAAGTCAGGAAGTTCTCCTATCCGTGCTCCTTCGTCAACCATACCCCGAAGGGCTTAGGGCTTCGAATGGCGAATTTCCCGTAGGTAACCTTCGTGTGTACGAATGGTTTGACGCCCACGAACATTCAGGAGTCCTAACTTGGTCCTTCGTACGGAAGGGCTTCGACACATCTCGAAGGGGTGTACGTCGAGCTGTTCGGAGGGTACATCATCAGGAATGATTTTAAGCAGTAACAGATATAAAATGCAACGATTTAGGGCTTAAATGACCCCCTAAAAATGTATGTTTTAAATCCTCATCAAATATCCCTACACTTGGGATTTGGTTGTCCTCAAGTAAATGTGCTTTTGGCTAATCAATTTATGAGTTAGGGATCATTTAGCATTGGTTTAAAATAATCTACAACAAATACAAGTGCCACAATAGTCAAAACAAGTACGGAAATTATACACTAGCACCTCACAAGTGGTGTTTGGATTCTCTCATCTCTCTACCTGTCATAACACATAGATTACCATAAGCTTGAGATTAGATCAAAACTTCACCGCTTTGGTGTAAGCACCTAGGAATAACTATCAAAAAGTTGTTTATAAAGGGTTATAATATTAAGATTTAGGTAGCGCATAAAAGGGTTTTGTTGGATAAGGGGAATTTTTAGTGGTGGCAAGTCAAAAATCTAAGTTAGATGCATGTAAAGCGTGGCGTTGCTAAGCCAAGACTCGACTCACTAACACTAACTAATAACTTGGAACAAAATCAAAACATAAACATAAAACATAAAGGATAGATGTAGGATAGTAGTCCGTATGTTTTTCTCTTTCTTCTTCTATTTTTTTTTGATTTTTCTCTTTTATTTTTCATTATTTTTTTCATTCGATATTTTTTTCATACACTTTTACCCTACCATCCTCTAAAGATAACATCAATGTAAAGGGATTTATATGAGCTTCCCTACACTTGAGTTTTTATTTCTCTAACACTATTGCCCATGATTGAAAAGATCAAAATACTTGGAGTAATTAATTAGTAGACAAAGGGAATTTGAATTTAACAATCCTTCCCGTTACTCCATAAAATACTGCTTAACCCATGAGTCCCAATTGTCCCAAAACTGTGTACAAAGAATATGACTCGACTTAGCAACCATGCAAGTAACTAGATAATTGAACTAAGGGTTAAACAATAGTTACAATAACCCATGAGTCCCAATCGTCCCATAACTGTGTACAAAGAATATGACTCGACTTAGCAACCATGTAAGTAACTAATAATTGAATAAGGGTTAAACAATAGTTACAATAATGTGTTAATATAAATAAACCGTAAAAACGTTTTTTATATTTAGCGATCTCGTTAAGTTTTGTTAATAACAAATATAAAGTTATCATAAGTAAAATTCTAAGAATACATGTTGTTTTGCAAAGTATAAATATTTGGTCATTTACATAAATGTTTTAATAATAATTTGTTGTAATAAAAATTTTAATAGGTTGGGTAATATCCATGACCCATGACCCATAACCATGGAGCTAAATCCATAACCCATGACCCATTTTATGACATCATGCATGAAATCATGTTGGGTATTATTCATTACCCAGAAATGTCCATGACCCATGACCCATTGTCTAGATACATTGTATCTTGTTGGATACCCATGACCCAAAGTCCATGACCCATGGTTCATAACCCATAACCCATAAACCGGTTTGCAACACAAAATCCGGACTAAGCTGACCTAGATAGCCGGATCCCTGGAATTGCACTGGCCGGGTCCCTTGGGTTAGGGATCCGCCGGAAACTTGAAACAAAAGGCATTTTTGCCTATAAATAGTGAGCCATTTCTTCATTGTTTCTCACCCTTCTTCTTAGAACTCTCTCATATAGTATCTCACTCTCCTAACCTCTGATCACTTGATCATTGTTGTAGTTCTTCTCTCTTTTGTTATGATTCTGTTTTAGGTCCTTCACGAAGTCGAAATCACGCTACTCTACAAGTCATCCAAGCAAATAGTCCTTGATTGATTTGTCCATTTGTTAATACAAATAAGCCGTAAAAACGTTTATTTATATTTTACGATCTTCTAATGGTTTGTCGATAACAAACGTAAAATAATTTTAACGAAACAAATAAAATACGTAAATGGGTTGAGCCAATAGTTTTCTAACACACTTATTTTTTCACATAAAACACTAAAACAAGTATAAGTGATTTTATGATTTAAATACATATGTACAACAACTAGTGTTTACATCTTGGGCAAATATATACATAACTAGTATGTATTATAATGGGTAAAAACTACAACCCATGAAGCATATCCATAACCCATGGTATTGACCCATATCCATTTGACTAGATGCATTGCACCGATTAGATACATTGTATCTAACGAAATACCCATGGACCAACCCATGACCATTTGACTAGATGCATTGCACTTAATATGCCACCACCAATTCCTCCTTCATTTGAGGATCTTCAACCCACTTCACTTGAACCTCCGCTTCAAGACGCTCAACTTTTACCACAATCCTTTCAAAACCATGACAAGGATTGCTATCATTGTCAACATGTTGAAAGGTTGATACATGAACTACGTGAAGAGCAACGTTTCATGTTTTATCACCTCCTCGAACGTTTCGATGAGGTCAACAAACCTAAACAATCATGAGCCTAAGGATTAAAACGGTGTCCTAGTCTCAAACTTAACTTAGAACATTTAGGAATCCCATTTCATGTTTGATCATCCTTAAGCACGTGGTTGCTTCTTAAGTTTAGGTCACTCATTAGTATTAGAAGAATATGTATTACATGGCTAAATCATTCTCTTAGTTTTAGAGATTTGTTGATTATCTCTTTGTTTTATTGAATGATAACTTATTTGCCATATTGCTTTGAGTATTTGTTTTCTGTTTGTATACATATCTCACTTTGATATTAACATTGTTTGTTATATCACCATTACTGAAAATCTATCACCGCATGCACGGATCCTCAGAAATTGCCTAGACGGATCCCTCAAAGGAGAGAACTGTGGGATCCGTGCAGCGAAGACCAATTTTTTACTAACTTGAGTCTTATTTGCAGGAAATTATGCACTATATACTTGTTTTCTAACCTTTATTTTGTAGATTTTCAAAATATACATGAAGATTTTGACACCCTAAGCTAGGGGAGCTTTGTGTCAAATCATACATTGCAAAACCATTTGCAATATAATCCTCATATGGATTACATTTCGTTCGTCCCTTGCAATGTTGCAATCATTAAGGGGGCGTTATAAATCACCACGACGAAACCATTTGCAACCATAGTTGCAATACATTAACTTAGTAGTTTTATTTACTTGATGCTCTCACAAAGGGATGGACTAGTCAAGGGGGAGTTAAGACGAGATCTCTTCCCATTACTTGCTCTCTATATTTTTCTTTTACTTAAAACATTGTGTTAGTTTCTTTTCGACGCTCTTTTTGTTTCGACAAAAGGGGAGAAGAGTAAAACTCAATTCAAACTTTTACAATTTTAGTTTTTCCTTAAAATAATTTTATGTTTTGTCATCAACAAAAGGGAGATTGTTAATACAAATAAGCTGTAAAAACATTTATTTATATTTTACGATCTTCTAATGTTTTTTCGATAACAAACGTAAAATCATTTTAACGAAACAAATAAAATACGTAAATGGTTTGAGCCAATAGTTTTCTAACACACTTAAGTTTTCACATAAAACACGAAAACAAATATAAGTGATTTTATGATTTAAATACATATGTACAATAACTAGGGTTTACATATTGGGCAAATATATATATAACTAGTAGGTATTATAATGGGTAAAAACTACAACCCATGAAGCATATCCATAACCCATGGTATTGACTCATATCCATTTGACTAGATGCATTGCACATATTAGATACATTGTATCTAAGGAAATACCCATGGACCAACCCATAACCCATGACCCATGACCCATAACCAAAAAACCCATGGGCAAAAGGGAGCGTCCACGGATCCCAGTTAATACACTGGATGGATCCGCAAGGAGGGATCCGTTGGATCCGTGGAACATTAACTAGTTTTCTTCTATAAATACTGAGCCATTTCTTCCTTTTGGGTTGCCACTCCCACACAAACTTTCCCCAAGTATTGTAACTCTCTAACCACTGATCCTAAGGGATCTTTCTATGTAGTTTGTATTTTGTTTTTGTGTGATTCTCTAGGTTCCTCTTAAAGGCGAGATCACCACTTCTTGAAGTCGGGCAAGCTCAAGTTCATGAGTTGCCATGCTTTGTCATCATCAAGACTACTGAGGTTCTCGTGTTGATACTTTTTTCTTCCTCCATAGAAGTGTTGTGTCGAAGGCATTAGTGAAGGATGACGAAAGAGTCAAGATGAAAGCATTAGTGAAAGGTGCTTAAGGTCCGTGTCAAAAGCATTAGTGAAGAATGCTAAAGGAGTCAAGATGAAAGCATTAGTTAAAGGTGCTTAAGGTCCGTGTCAAAAGCATTAGTGAAGAATGCTAAAGGAGTCAAGACGAAGGCATTAGTGAAAGGTGCCAAGCGTTCGTATCAAGGGCATTAGTGAAAGATGCCTAGGAGTCAAATCAAGTGGCATTAGTGAAAGATGCCAAGGTCGTATAATCGATGAGGTGCATCGTTATACAAATAGTGATAGTTTGTTTCCAAGGATGTTGATATCCTTGATGGTGTTGTAATAAGGAGTGGGTCTCCTTTGGGATTAGGTGTTGTGTAGTGTTGGGTAGTAGTTCCTTCTTTGTAATGGAACTCGGTACTTAACCTAGTACCGGATAAAGGGTAGGCGACGTTGTGGTAGGTGTGGTTCTCGTTGGTGAAAGAACTCGGTGGTTAGCATAGTATCAGAAAAAGAGTAGGAGACGTTGTGAAAGCTTCTCCGCCATAAGGAGTTGGTGTCGTGTAGTGGTTACGAACTCTCGAGTAGGTGACTCGGGGAGTGGAGTAGGGCAAGGAAGGTGTCCTTGTAGCCGGACCACTATAAATACTCGTGTCGTGGTTATGTGCTTTTTCTCTTTATCTTTCATTATACTTTTATGTATCTATCTATGAATGTCCAATATACACGTCTAAATAGATTGACATAAGTTGATCTAAATAAATTAAAACGAAGTTTTAATTGGTAAAACTATTCAACCCCCCTTCTAGTTTTCCACAATTGGCATCAGAGCTTCGTTACCAAGTTTTTAGAGTATGTTGTACTTTAAAAACTTGATACGATCCGTGTATGTTTGAAAACTACAAAGAAGGAAATCTTTTAAAATATTTTTTTCATGTTGGATATTGATAGAATTATTCTAACATATTCTTTTCAAGAAATCTTCATGCTAGGGTCTTTCCAAAACCTTCATTTATATTCTAAGAATAATGAAGTCAACTTTCAAGAAAGAATATAAAAGTAATCACAACCTACTTATTCCAAGTACAACGGATTACTTTAAGAGCTCATGAAGTATTTTTGGTCTTATGTCTTCACAAACCAAAATCAAGAGCATAGAGGTATGTTTACTCTTCATTAGCTAGCGTATATCTACATGAATATGTTAATACCATTTTTCTTATAATTTCTAGTCTTTCAATAAGTCTCCTTTCGCCACTTTCCCGACTCACTCATCATCGGGAATAGTATTCCTTTTGATCTCGTCAAACTAACGCCATTGTAACAAATGGATTCTCGATAATTAATCAAATCCCGTTGACTAAACATTATTTTATTTTAATTTTTTTTCAAAACTATTTGTATTTTATTTTTTTGTTCCATAAGCTATCTCATAACTTATAACAAAAATATTGCCAAACACCCTATTTCTGCCTACATTAGCCGGATCCCTTATACAAGGGATCCGGGGGAACCGTGGGACAGAAAACAACTATACGCTTTTCAAACCAATACTGATCATTTTCCCTCTCCCCACAAAATACAAAAACGACTCAAGAGCTGGTTTCATCTTCATAGGACTCCATATCCCCAAGTACTCTTCTCTAGAACACCATTGTAAGTAATTACACTAACATGTTATAATTTTCATCATCCTCATCTGAGGGTTTATGGTTTCTCAATTTTTAATCAATTAATTCAATAAGGGTTTCCAAAATTGATCATTAAAAAGGGCTTTCACACAACTAAGATTACATTGTGTTCACAACATTGTTAATACAAATCAAAACCATAAACCCATCTCAACAAATTTTGCCTAATTGGAATATTTGTGTTTCTAGGACCAACCATGCCTAAAGCCACTCAACAAGACCACCATGATACCGTCCATTACCTCACCCACTACTATCGGAAAGAGGGTGTCAAAAACCGACCGCAAAGTCTTCAAGAGACTTGAAAAACAACTTATCCACGAAGGTCGTGTAGTCAAGGAATGTTTCCTTGAAGATACCGACATTCATCATGTTGGAATCACTCCTAAACATAAATCAAGTGTTAGTGATTCATATGTAATAGTTAGCTTAATTATGGCCTTTATATTTGTTATTAGCTTAAGCTTATGTAGAAGGCCCATGAGCTTAGGCCCATGTCCATTAAGGAAAGGAAGGGAGTAGGAGTGTTTCCCTAGCTCCCCTTCCTATAAATACCTTGTAATAACCCTCACTTGAGGGTTGGTTGTTCAATTCATTTCTCTTTCACAATAGCTACGCCTAACCGTTCTTAGTTTCATACGCATAGTGTTTGGTTTGTGTCTTGTTCATCCGGTCTTTCTCTCTATCTCTTTCTATTGTGCTTGTGTTGTAAACTTAGTGACCTAACAGTGGTATCAATCGCCTACTAGTTGGGTGAATCGTAGTGTTTTTGAAGTAGGTTTTGGTCCTACGCGTAAAGCATACGAGTGATACTTTGGTTCGCTTAAAACACATTTTTTACACTTTTTAATCCAAGATTCCTGTACTTTCAACGTTTTAAGGTGTTAAAATAACTGTTTTTGGCAAAAAGTTTCAACCTTTACGTGTGGATCATCGTTTTGAACTTGGTTTTACGTGATGACTTTCCTACGCAGAATCGTTTTAGACACTTTGGATCATCAAGTTTCACACTTTTGTGTTATCTTGGTGATATTGAAGCTATTTCATTACAAAAATCGGTTTAGAAACATCTTTGGGCAACAATCATTTTACGAGTAAGTCTAAGCGTAGCAAAAGCCTAAAACTACGCAGTAACTTGGTTCTTGGTTTGATCTTGAGTTTAGGTGGTTTACTCCGTGTTTTCTTGCTTGGATAAGCCCGAAAATCGTCGACTTGGGATATCTTTTGCCACCGTGATAGTGTAAAGATCACTTGAGCTAAAACCCTAAACTTACGCATAAGCTTAAGCTTACGCGTAGAACCTCTACGCATAAGCTTTGTCTTACGCATAAGGTAATCCCTCGCCTAAGTTTTCACGCCTAACTTCATCGCTTACGCATAACTTTAGTGTTTTCTCCTTACTTACGCGTAAGCTAAACCCACGCGTAACTCTTGTCATTACGCGTAACTTTGGTGTTTTTACGCATAAGTGTTACTCGGCTTTATTGTGATTTCTACGCCTAAGGATACTTCATCAACAACGTTTCATTCGACTACAAAGATCCATCAACACAAGTTAAAAAAAAAATTTAATTTAATTTTGAGTAAATTAATTTTTCGTGAAGACTAAACGTTTAATTTTTACGCGAGATTCAAATTTTGGTTTAACTGTGAAAATTTTGGTCAAAAATTCAAATTTTTGGGCCCAAATTTAAATTTTTCGGGTAAAATTTGGCGTCAAAATTGTCATAACTCAAATTTTTTCTTACAACCTTAGAATTGAATTTTATAGTGAATTTCAAATTTTGAGAGTCAAAATTTTCAAAATTATTTTTGGAGGAAATTGAAATTCACTATATCGGCCTTCA
The DNA here is from genome assembly GCA_022545495.1 of Chrysanthemum lavandulifolium. NCBI lineage: Eukaryota > Viridiplantae > Streptophyta > Magnoliopsida > Asterales > Asteraceae > Chrysanthemum > Chrysanthemum lavandulifolium. The sequence goes on along the minus strand of CM040238.1, from coordinate 122,207,518 downwards.
TGTGCTATATCGACTTGGACATTTTCTTCTCTTTGATTCTTCGCGGGAGTGAAATGGATTACGAAGATGATCTTGCATTTGTGGCATTGAAAGAAGGATACATGGCTCGCTCGACATTAAAGCGTCATACATCATCAAATTCTCGATATCCCGATCGTGCAAGGTAAAAGAGTTGATGTACATGAAAGGAATGCTCAAATGGACGTTGAGAATGTTGTGATTCTGCAATTGTCGGTATGCGGACAATGAGGTTGTAGCATTGAAAGCGGGATGACAACAAAAGATCCGGAGAAGATATCATACTTAACTACGACACCGAGCCCAAGCGTGACGAAGAACAAATGGTTGAGGAAGATATCTTACCCACCTATGACATCGATACGTAACATATGGTCGAGGTACAATCTATTGTTGATCATATTCGATTGCAAATGCGACACAACATCTCGAGCAACCTGAATTTAGTAATGAAGGAGAGGTTGACCGATGTGTTGCACAATGTCCGCACAACTATCTCATGTCCGAGCCCTTACTTGTTAACAATTCAACCGATACATCAAATCAAACTCTTGAATCAAAACATTCTTCTCAAAAGACCATTGCTCGGTTTCATAAAGATTTTCAAAACTAGAGGCACATTGCATCTCTCTTGAACTTAAACTACAAAACAAATCTTTTCTTGAGAACACAATGGTCGAGATTCAATTGAACAAAGTAATCGTGTGGATACATTAGTAAAAGAAAATGAGCATTTAAAGGCTCAAATTCAAGCAAAGGGCTTGCACATGTTGCTTTACAAAACAAGCGAGAAGATTAACCGACAAGAGTGTGGATACTAATTTTGCTAAACCAACAATCTTGGGAAATCGTCTCTACAACCTTTCGTAAAACAATCAGAAGTTAGACAACCAAGCGCATTTAAATCGAGCGTTCAAAATCTTCAAAACAACGGTTTCCTCCCAAGTTGTTGAGAATAATCATTTGATAAAACCAGTCACTCCACATTCCTAGCCTAAGAATAATGCTTCATTTTTGTTAAACATGTTTCATTATACTGTTTCATTAAACCTCAACATGTGGTCGCTCCGGCAAATTTAGGATTAGTTCAGTACATCGTGTCTAAACCGAGAATTAAAATTAAAAATTCATATGATTCAAATGACCCATACAAGAACTATGATCTAGAAAAGGCTAGGAAAATGGCACTTCTTCAAAAGGATGGAATCTTAGGTTCACGACCTAGTGTATCACCCGAGTGTATTCATCGAACACTACCGTTGTAGCAAACCAAAACCTAAGTTAACTCAACAAGCAGTTAGAAATAAACCCGTTGATCTAAATGTAAAATGTCGAAACCTAATAGGTGGATCCATATAGGACGCAGACTCTTCCCAAAAGAAGTTTCAACATCCCTAGATCTAACCTTAGATGGATACCAACGGGTAGGATTTTCAAAGCTGTTAGTCTTAGGTGGATTCCTACAGTGCAAGATACTAAGTAGTTGCAACAAAACAAGTGGGATACCAACAACATCCATTCCCGAAAGGTGAAAGGAAATCATTAAAATAGCTCTGTTCGGTGTCAAGAAGATAATTGACACTACATCTTTATGCTTCTAACATGGAACATGATTACACTGGGGATCCATGTTTTCTCTTTCTTGCCCCCTTCTATTTTTCTATGCAGTACAATGACTATGGCTTCTACCGCAATACTGATAGGACCCGCTTTCTCACCATCTAAAAACTTAATGATCCATCACCGCACCATCAAGATACTTAATCGTCAATAATTGGGAACATTGTTTGCTCCTCGGTTAAAAATTCACAAAAGTCGTGCTTCGGATGTATCGAATGTTTCATTGCACAACCTGATAATACTCTAATTTCGATACATCCGAATCTATAATAACAACCATTCTTGTAGCTACACCTCCAATCGAATCTCAAAAAAGAAGAACAAAGTGTTTCCTACAACAATGTCACGGTGATGATCAACATTATGAACATAGAAGTTTTATCGACAATTGATTCTCTCGAGATATTTATGGTACTTCACACTTGTTCGATTGCTTGGACATACATGGTTTCATTTGTCTTTTCATACATGGTTTCATCGTCTTCAATTCATCATCAACATACGTGGTGTATGATTCGATTCATTGAAAACATCGAGGGGAGAGTGTAGGTGGTCATTGGCTTCTTGTTTTCCACATGCTTCCTTGCTTAAACCCAATGCCTTCTTGAATTTCTTCAATTGGGGAAGAAATAAGAAGATCCGTGGCTCAAACGTCTCACTTTGGTGTTATCGTCTCAATTTCACGGGTGATCTTGTGTGAAGTTACCCAAATATGATGTTATGATGCCTCACACACGGTCTTGGTATCGAGTTATTGCATATTCAAAGGTGATTAGTATTCGAAGACCACAACATTTAGGGAAAGTCGTATCATTTCGCCTTTCGTGGTTTGTTTGGTGTGATGCGTCTACATACATGAGAAGATCGTGTTGATTTCTTGCATGTTACCCTCGAACGGATCTTCCGCAATTAGTCGATTTTCTTTGTGTGGTTTATCGCTCATCTACAAATTCACGCATCTCGAAACCTTCAAAAGTTAGAGGAAATGTAGACTTCATCAAAGTTTCAAATCTGCTAAAGACGATTGTCATTGGGGAAGCAGTTTAGAAACTTCGTCAATCTCATTTATATTCACAATGGCTTATGAGTATATGACTAGGAACCCGGTCACAACCGCTTAAACTTCCTCAAACCCCATCATCACCGAACAAAGCCCTCACTCACTCGTCAACAAATGGAAAGGTTATTTGCTCACTGTTCGGTGACGATATTGATGAGCGTGCTCGGTGTATCCATTGCTCACCGCTCAACCCGAGACTACTCTTATACCGATACACCGCTACAACAACTACGGTTGAAGAAGCACCACCATTGACTCCACCACAACATTGAACAAACCGCTTCCAACAATGATGAATCACCGTTGATGTTCTTATTAAGTACCCCCCCGCAGATTTTGATCCAAATGCGTTCTTTAACCCGTTTGCTAATGAGGCTGCTGCGCGATGTCGCGTAATCATCTACAAACCATTTGAATCCTCAAAATCGCACAATGTATACCAACATCAACCTCTACACATCGATGGACGAAAGACCATCCTCCGAAAATATTATTGGCAACCGAATCAACCAATCGTTACGAGACAACGTCTTCACTCGGATGGTGAACATTGCATTTATGCACTCACCGTCCGCTAACTGAGCCTAAAAACATTAAAGATGCAATGACAAAGACAACTGGATTGAATCCATGAAGGAAGAACTCAACCAATTCAAACGTCTTGAAGTATGGGAATCGGTTGAAAGACCAATAGGGTCTCACGTCATTGGTCTCAAATGGATTTGGAAGAACAAATTGGATGTCAAGGAACGTAATAAAAACAAGTCACGCCTCGGTGGCTAAGGGTTATCGACGGAGGAGGGTATTGACTTTGAAGAATCATTTGATCCGGTTGCTCGCCTTGAGGTCGTTCGGATATTTCTCGCGTCATGCTCATATGAATATGACGGTCTTTCGATGGATGTCAAAATTGCGCTTCTCAATGGACAACTTAAAGAAACGGTTTATGTCAACCAACCGAAGGATTCGTTGATCCCGAGTTCCCGAACCATGTATACAAACCGAACAAAGCTCAGTATGGTCTCAAACAAGCTCCTCGGGCATGGTACGATAAGCTATCATCTTTCCTAATTGCCAATAATTTCACCAAAGGTTCGGTCGACCCTACTCTTTTTATACAATATCACGGGCACATATCTTAATTGTTCAAATTTACGTGGATGACATCATTTTGGGTCTACATAAAAAGTACTCAATCGCTTTTGCTAAACTAATGAAGAAAATTTTGAAATGTCCATGATGGGTGAACTTACGTTCTTTCTAGGACCGCAAGTTCATCAATCACCCGTGGTATTTTCTTGAGTCGACCAAAATATGCCCTTGAATTGTTAAACAAATTTGGAATGAAAACACCGTGACACTTATGCCACACCAATGACTCATACCAAGAAGCTGAGACGATTTACATGGGAAATTAGTGGACCCTACAAAATACCAAGTATTATTGGGTCTCTCATGTATCTAACGACTAGCAGACACGACATTGTCTTTGCGTTTATCTCTCGCTCCGTTATCGGTCAAGACCAATCGAAACCCACCTCTCTCGAGGCTAAAGGAATCCTCCGATACATCGAGGAACCATTAACTGGGGATCCGGTATCCAAAGGATTCGGTTTTGAACTAATCACTTTTTCGATCTCGATCACGCAGGATGTTTAGATTCACAAAAAGTACTTCAGAGCACTACAATTTCTTGGTGATAAACGGTGTCTTGGCAATCAAAGAAGAGGATTGTACATCGTCATCAACCAAGGCGAATATGTAGCCATGTTGGCGTGTTGTGCTCAAGTCATCGGATGAGAACACAACTCAAAGACTATGGTTACGTATTTGGATGTAAATCGATGTATCTGCGACAATCGGAGTGTTATTGCGATCTCGCAACTCGATTCAAGACTCAAATCTAAGCACATCGATATTCGCTATCATTTCATCAAGGACCATGTGGAAGTGGTACAATTGAATTATACTTCGGTATGCGAATACCAATTGGCGAGATCTTCTCACCAAAGCCTTGCCTCCCGCTAGGTTTAATGAGTTGGTCCACCGGATTGGTATGCGGTGTTTGACTCAGAGGAATTGGATGAACTTTTATAACATTCTTAACACCACCAAACACCAAAACCTCTTTGTAAATATTTTCAAAACAAAATACAAAATTATAAAATCTGATAAAACAACAAAAATATTCTTCTATCTAAATTTCTTTCAACATGGCAAGTACAAATCTTCAGTCAACACTTTGTTCTATCAAATCTTTCACAATTTTCCCGAACAAGTGTTGAGGGGGAGAAAGTAAATATTTTCTGCTTCATAAAACCTTGTACTTCCATGTTTCCAAAAATACGTTGTTTCTTCTAAAAAAAAATAAAAAAAAATGGTGGACACGTTTCTAGTCAAATACTCTCCTCGGACTCAAATGTCTTCAAAATTCATTATTTCAAAAGTTGATGGGGAGTATCGTTAAGTTTCTTGCCTTACAAGTGTTTTGTCTAACCTAAATGGAAGTTAAAGGATCTTGGTTGTCTCTCCTCGGACTGAATGTGTCAACTTAGAAAAGTAATTTTAACAAATTCATTCACCTAACACATTCAATGCACCACTTGGTGTGCATTTAATCCTAAACCACCAAGATCAAAATGCCCCAAATCAAATCTTCAAAATCCGCTCAAGTCGCTCATAATCTATAAGTTCTAAACTGTTTTGATCAAGATGATAAACAAGGGTTTCTAAAATTCTTTCAAATCCAATGGTTAAAACTCTTTAAACTGATTTTGGAAAATTGTTCACTCGAACGAACTGGGTGTTTATGCATATAAGTGTTTGGATTGAAATAAGTTATGTTAAAACCTTTCTTAGTGTCTATTAAACCTTTCAGGAACGGCCTTTGTGAGAATTAGAGTTGTGTTTTCACACTATGCTGTTAACACTCTCGAAGTTCAAACTTGTAAGTCTTGGAATCCGCTTATTACTAACCGCTTTCATGTTTTCTTCTTATGGAAGCTCGGAGCGGAATGATCGTGCGCATTCTTCACATGCTCATGCCAACATCATCACTAATGGAAGTTCTATCTAAAAGCAACACAAAGTCGAATGATTCTTCGTCATGCCAAAGAATCTACAAAGTTAAAGACTTAAAGAACTTCATCAAGATCGAAATCCAACGTCAAAGGCGTGTGAGCATGTTGAAGAATGACGTGGAGACACCGGAGCAACAAGGAACCGAGGCGCACTTGATGCGACTACTACAACATACTATCACTACCATCACAAAGAACAATGATCAAAGAACAAAGTTAAAGTTGACGTCAAAGCAAAACTGTTAAAGAAAACAATTCTCTACACTGGGAGATTGTTCAAATCAAGGCAATTCTTCTCACAAGAAAGAAGAATGTCGGAAGACGTCAAAGCTACTATTACATCAAGACTTTCACCGTTTACATTCATTCATCACCAACACTTTGGGGAGATTGTTGGAATCACTCCTAAACATAAATCAAGTGTTAGTGATTCATATGTAATAGTTAGCTTAATTATGGCCTTTATGTTTGTTATTAGCTTAAGCTTATGTAGAAGGCCCATGAGCTTAGGCCCATGTCCATTAAGGAAAGGAAGGGAGTAGGAGTGTTGCCCTAGCTCCCCTTCCTACAAATACCTTGTAATAACCCTCACTTGAGGGTTGGTTGTTCAATTCATTTCTCTTTCACTATAGCTACGCCTAACCGTTCTTAGTTTCATACGCATAGTGTTTGGTTTGTGTCTTGTTCATCCGATCTTTCTCTCTATCTCTTTCTATTGTGCTTGTGTTGTAAACTTAGTGACCTAACACATCAAGTCTTCTCGGCAATCAACTTTGATTGTCTTCTTGACATTGATGAACAAATTTGTCCGGTTTTCATCTTTGAATTCTACAAAAGCATTAGGATCATTTGAAACACCGATGATAGCATTTCAATCGCTTTCATCATCAATAAATGAAGCTTCACTCTACCTCTCAACACATTCGCTCAAATCCTTCGTTTTCCTTGTGAAGGAATTTGTATGTACTCTCAAGATTGGGTAATATCCTCTCAATCTTTTGCTCTTGATCCCAAACCAATATACCATACTCCTCTTGATGAACCCGAAACCGTTCGAGACACCATCTTCAAAATTAGAGCCAACCAATCCCCGTCTCAACCAAAACAAAAAGCTCATTCACCGCGATCCCTTTCAAATGGAACTTTTCGAAATGCACCCATTTTTAGAAAATGGGAAGAAATTCTTAGGGAAAACGTCATTAGCCTAGTCGGTAACAAGGATCATCCAAATGCATGTCTCGTGCAAATGATTTATTGCCTCATTCACCAAAAGCCATTTAATCTCGCCTATTACATGGTGAAGAGAATGGGCGGGGTATTCAAAGTTGCCAACATGGTACTTCCATATGGTATGCTTCTAACACGACTTTGTAAGTATGTTAGTGCATTGCAACCATCTCCTATCAACGATGATCATTTCTTTTCGATCACGTCATGGTACCTCTTACCAAACAACCCCTAAATGGTTCATGGTCAATGGAAGAAAGACTAAAGCTCTCGGACTCCTCGGATAGAAGAAGAAGAAGAAGAAGAAGCAAATGTCGGCCCGTAGCTAACATCGAATTGGACCCTTTGATTACTATCATGACTTCACTCTTCCAACGAGACCGCGAATTCAAACAATTAATGGGTATGATTTAAAACCTAGCTCACCACGTCACGAAGTCGGAAAGAGGAAAGAAAGGATTGATGAAGTGACTATAGGATTATGCTTGTTTTGAGACATTTGATTTGTGTATGAATGATTATGTTTTAGCAAGCTTGTTTGTGTTATCTTGGATATTATCACTTCCATTATCTATGACATGCTTTATGTGATAACATGCTTATATTCTTCGTTTAGTTTAATGGTTATTAGTGTATATTGCTTGGTGCAAAATCGCATTTGCTTCTCGTGATGGTTACGATCCGCAGTTGTGGGATCACGTAGCAAATGCGCATTTTGCACCAAGCAATATACACTAATAACCATTAAACTAAACATCAATATAAATATGTTATCACATAAAGCATGTCATAGATAATGGAAGTGATAATAATATCTAAGATAACACAAACAAGCGTGCTAAAACATAATCATTCATACACAAATCAAATGTCTCAAAACAAGCATAATCCTATAGTCTCTTTCGTCAATCCTTTCTTTTCCTCTTTCCCGACTTTGTGACGAGTGAGCTAGGTTTTGAATCATACCCTTAATTGTTTGAATTCGCGTCTCGCTTGGAAGAGTTGAAGTTGTTGATAGTAATCAAAGGGTCCAATTCGATGTTAGCTACGGGTCAACATTTACTTCTTCTTCTTCTTCTTCTTCTCCGTCCGAGGAGTCCGAGAGAGGTTTAGGTTTTCTTCCATTGACCATGAACCGCTTAGGGTTGTTTGCAAGAGGTACCATGACGTGATCGAATGGAAATGATCATCGTTGATAGAGATGGTTGCAATGCACTAACATACTTACAAAGTCGTGTTAGAAGCATACCATACATCAGAACAACTCACTAGATCACTTCACACTAGCCAAACCTAAGACCTTAGAACCCAACTAAGTCTTCTTCAAAAATGAGAAAGCTTCAAACTCACCCATAGCTTACCTAGGATCTAATTCAAAGTACTTTTGATTTATCAACTCATCAAAACTCACCATATCTCGGCTTCAATACTCACATTGCTTTTCACATCTCAAAACACTTAGATGGACATATTTATCAATTTTAGGAAATTGTTTACGCCATCCTTATCTCAAAACAGTCAAAACTAGTTTTCAATTCTTTTAATTATTGAGGATTTTCAAACTCCATCTCAAGCTTACATCGATCTCTAGGATCATTTATTATAACTTGACACCATCAAAATTCTTAGTGTCATCCTTGAACACCCATTGGTGGTCATAAAGTCTCATTTTCCTTCCATAAAAGGCAATCATTAGCTATATCACTCATTGATCTTGATCATTCAAGTATACCTTCATTTAAGATACTTAGGAGGACTGAAACACTTAAGATGGTATAGGCTTTAGACCTTAGAAACATCATTTTTACCCTTTCCTAGCTGCTGAGAGCCGGATCCCTATGATTAGCCTAGACGGATCCCTCAAAGGAGGGAACCGTGGGATCCGGGTGACAGATTCATGTCAAGTCTAGCTTAAACAATCATTTCAAGCCCATCTTGCTAACTTGAACACTCCACCTCATCTTAATTGAGTCCCTAGATCAGTACAACTCTGAAGTTGACTCTTGTGCATGCTAATCATCACATTCCTAAGAATCTTAGTGGCTTAAGTCTTGAATGCACTTGCCAAATTCTTTCCTTTATAAGTCATCTTGCTAGAATCCCTTAGTCATCAAACACAACATAATTCTCAGCAATTAGAAACATCTTCTTTAGTCACTTCATCATGAGGAAAGCTCCTAGTGCTAACTCATCCACCCAAGAAACTTGCTCGTGTTGTACACGAAATTTCCTCAACCGAATCATCTCATCCTCCACCATTACCGACACAATCTTTACTAGAGAAGATTGTACAACAAAACCAAGGTGTTGAATCAACACTTGCACCAATGTCAATTTCTCCATTTCCCTCTAATGGTCCATTTTGGATTATGAGGAGACATCAAAGTCAACCACCCGACCACATGGAAGTTGACACTTCCCTACCTCCACCATCAACCCTTGTGACCCACCACTTAATATGCCTCCACTAATTCCTCCTTCATTTGAGGATCTTCAACCCACTTCACTTGAACCTCCGCTTCAAGACGCTCAACTTTTACCACAATCCTTTCAAAACCATGACAAGGATTGCTATCATTGTCAACATGTTGAAAGGTTGATACATGAACTAAGTGAAGAGCAACATTTCATGTTTTATCACCTAATCAAACATTTCGATGAGGTCAACAAACCTAAACTATCATGAGCCTAAGGATTAAAACGGTGTCCTAGTCTCAAACTTAACTTAGAACGTTTAGGAATCCCATTTCATGTTTGATCATCCTTACGCACGTGGCTGCTTCTTAAGTTTAGGTCACTCATTAGTATTAGAAGAATATGTATTACATGGCTAAATCATTCTCTTAGTTTTAGAGATTTGTTGATTATCTCTTTGTTTTATTGAATGATAACTTATTTGCCATATTGCTTTGAGTATATGTTTGTTGTTTGTATACATATCTCACTTTGATATTAACATTGTTTGTTATATCACCATTACTGAAAATCTATCACCAGACAGACGGATCCCTAGAAATTGCCTAGACGGATCTCTCAAAGGAGGGAACCGTGGGATCCGTGCAACAGAAGACCAATTTTTTACTAACTTGAGTCTTATCTGCAGGAAATTATGCACTATATACTCGTTTTCTAACCTTTATTTTGTAGATTTTCAAAATACACATGAAGACTTTGACACCCTAAGCTAGGGGGAGCTTTGTGTCAAATCATACATTGCAAAACCATTTGCAATATAATCCTCATATGGATTACATTTCGTTACGTCCCCTTGCAATCTTGCAATCATTAAGGGGGAGCGTTATCGTCACTACGACGAAACCATTTGCAACCATAGTTGCAATACATTAGCTTAGTAGTTTTTATTTATTTGACGCCCTCACAAAGGGATAGACTCGTCAAGGGGGAGTTAAGACGAGATCTCTTCCCGTCACTTGCTCTCTATATTTTTTCTTTTACTTAAAACATTGTGTTAGTTTCTTTTCGACGCTCTTTTGTTTCGACAAAAGGGGAGAAAAGAGTAAAACTCCAATTCAAACTTTTTTAATTTTAGTTTTCCTTAAAATAATTTTATGTTTTGTCATCAACAAAAGGGGAGATTGTTAATACAAATAAGCCGTAAAAACGTTTATTTATATTTTAAATCTTCTAATGTTTTATCGATAACAATCGTAAAATCATTTTAACGAAACAAATAAAATACGTAAATGGTTTGAGCTAATAGTTTTCTAACACACTTACGTTTTCACATAAAACACTAAAACAAGTATAAGTGATTTTATGATTTAAATACATATGTACAACAACTAGTGTTTACATATTGGGCAAATATATACATAACTAGTATGTATTATAATGGGTAAAAACTACAACCCATGAAGCATATCCATAACCCATGGTATTGACCCATATCCATTTGACTAGATGCATTGCACCTATTAGATACAATGTATCTAAGGAAATACCCATGGACCAACCCATGACCCATGACCCATGACCCATAACCAAAAAACCCATGGGCAAAAGGGAGCGTCCCACAGATCCCAGTTAATACACTGGAAGGATCCCTCAAGGGAGGGATCCGTGGAACATTAACTATTTTTCTTCTATAAATAGTGATCTTTCTATGTAGTTTGTCTTTTGTTTTTATGTGATTCTCTAGGTTCCTCTTAAAGGCGAGATCACCACTTCTTGAAGTCAAGCAAGCTCAAGTCCATGAGTTGCCATGCTTCGTCATCATCAAGACTACTGAGGTTCTCTTATTGATACTTCTTTCTTCCTCCATAGAAGTGTTGTGTCGAAGGCATTAGTGAAGGATGCCGAAAGAGTCAAGACGAAAGCATTAGTGAAAGGTGCTTAACGTCCGTGTCAAAAGCATTAGTGAAGAATGCTAAAGGAGTCAAGACGAAGACATTATTGAAAGGTGCCAAGCGTTCGTATCAAGGGCATTAGTGAAAGATGCCTAGGAGTCAAATCAAGTGGCATTAGTGAAAGATGCCAAGGTCGTATAATCGATGAGGTGCATCGTTATACAAATAGTGATAGTTTGTTTCCACGGATGTTGATATCCTTGATGGTGTTGTAATAAGGAGTGGGTCTCCTTTGGGATTAGGTGTTGTGTAGTGTTGGGTAGTAGTTCCTCCATTGTAATGGAACTCGGTACTTAGCCTAGTACCTGATAAAGAGTAGGCGACGTTGTGGTAGGTGTGGTTCACCTTGGTGAAAGAACTCGGTGGTTAGCCTAGTACCGGAAAAAGAGTAGGCGACGTTGTGAAGGCTTCTCCGCCATAAGGAGTTGGTGTCATGTAGTGATTACGAACTCTCGAGTAGGTGACTCGGGGAGTGGAGTAGGGCAAGGAAAGTGTCCTTGTAGCCGAACCACTGTAAATACTCGTGTCATGGTTATGTGCTTCTTACTCTTTATCTTTCATTATACTTTTATGTATCTATCTATCAATGTCCAACATACACATCTAAATAGATTGACATAAGTCGATCTAAATAAATTAAAACGAAGTTTTAATTGGTAAACTATTCGACCCCCTTCTAGTTTTCCACACCATCCACAAGATTTAAGTAGCATATCTTGTATTTCATATTTCATTGTTGGATCTCTTTAGAGCTCCTAGAGGTTACATGTATGCGTTTTGCTCCCAAAGACTAAATAACCCCAAAAAGTAAAATTTCAAAATAATTAAAGGTTTTTGGTTTTGGCGATAATTAGTTTTCAATCATTCTTTAGAGAATCTTTGCTTATGAGAGTTGGGTACACATCAAGGTACTGCTAGTATTACGGTGTAATAGATAACTAATTCATGATAGTACGTGCTATTGTTTCTATTGTTATAAAGACCGTAGGACTCGTGGTTTGGGAATTAATTAATGCGAAATAAAGATCAAATGTATAAATGTAAAAATCCAAAGCCATAAAAGTTTTCTATGTCTGACGGTACCCACGTTGTCATGGACTTCAAAAAGGTTAAGGAAAAATTACAAAGTCTTAATAAGACTTATAATAAAACTGTAATCCCGTTGAATTGGTTGTTTAAAAGACCGAGGGCAAATGTGCTTAATAAATGTTAAATAAAGCCAAGCTTCGACTCCGGGGATGTCCTAATAAAAAGCCACCGCCTCGAGTCTTAAACATGGGATGTTGCGGTTTTAAATCAAAAGGATATCCCCTAAATCATGTTAAATTAGGACCTTAATGTGGACCTCATTTTTGTGAGCAACGGTTCTCGAGGGAAGGTTTGGAAACTACTTAGCATCTAAACTCGATGCTTTTATCTAACTAAAAAGCTATCAAAATAAGAAAAGAGTAAAACAAAATTTCTCGATTTTCAAAATAAAATCTTTAGAGGAACTAGGATTATGGGAACGAGAAGTAGCTATGCATACACAAGTAGCATCTATGGATAGTGTTAGCATCTAATTTGTGTATAACTGTGATCTATTTTTAAGAAAAGTTTGGGGGCTCATGAAAAGCCAAGGACGATGAATTTTATCCGTATGGTCACTTCTTTATGTGTTATGTTTCCTACTCAGTGATCCTAAAATTGTTTATCAAAAATATGTGAGAGTTATTGATAGATAAGAAAGTTCAACAAATCGTCACGTAAAAAGGGAAGTGCTTAATTATATATCTATATATGAAATAAAATGGTTTAACGGGGCGTTTTAGAGCTAAGGATTTCTTAATCTCTTTTGAGGAACGCTTTGCTACTTTTCATAGCTTTAGTAGAAAGAGGTCGAAATATGGGGTATTTTAGTATGTGTGAAAACACATGCCATTTCTTTATCAAAACCGGAGAAAAAAGACCAAAAACTAACCTCTAAATCCAAATATGTTATGTTTTTATGTTTGTGCATGTGCAGGTAAAGGATATCACAAAACGGACCAAGAAAAGGCGAAACATCGAAAAACGAGCACGAGATTTGGAAAACTGACAAAAACCGAGGTCGGGGAGGATATTACCAAAATGGATCACAATTATTCTCAAGTTGTCAAAATTAATCCTTGGAATAAATTTTCAAGTTTGGAAAAATTGATCCTTAGATTTTACAAATTGACAAGAATGGTCCTTGGAGTTTATAAGTTGACAATATTTAACTTTAATCCTTTAACCCATTTATATCATTAATCCTTAAAACCTTAAACCGGATCTATCTATCCAAAAAATCCAACCCCAACACCCTAAAGCCCAATACTACACTACCCCGTCCAAATAAAACAACCTAGTCAACCCAACAATTGAAACCTAGTCAAACCCATCCCCTACCCGCCATTTTCCCTTTCACTATTCACTATTCACTATATCCCTCACCAATTTACCTTGATCAACCCTTTTTACCCACCTCGTACTAGAATATGAGTATCTTTCTAGAAGCTCTGACATGGCAGGAATGATGACACAATGGGAATGACAGCTAGCATCAAGGAGCACCCTGATTGGTCAAGGATGAGTGGCACTAAGATCAAGGGTGTGGATTGAAGCTTAAGATGATGGGATTTGATCAAGGGCTCTGAATTGAGTATCTGGATCCTTTCAAAACCCTAGTTGCATCCTCCTCAACTCTCCTATAAAAACACCACTTCTCAAGCACAAGTTTCTCGAGTTTTTTTTACCCCGTTTTTATATTTTTATGCATTTTAAGTTTTTATTGTAATTTTAATTTCCTGTTTTAAAGCTTTGTATTGTACTCCTTTTAAGAATTTAATAAAAGTTAAGTTTTTATTTAATATTGTTCTCATTTCATCTAATGCTTTAATATGTTTGTTCATGAATGAAATGAGCTTGTATAAGCTCTCTTAAAGCTCATATAAGCTCTCTAGCTTATTGTGAGCTTTTTTCATCATTTTATTTGTTTAAAACTGTTTTTAAATTAAAAAAAAAAAAGTCAATAAAAGTAAAAAAAAATAAGCACTTGGATGATAAGCTAGCAAGAGAAGAGCTTATGGGTCATTACCAGCTTGTTTTTAAACAAGCAGGAGTTTGTAGATAAGCTCTTAAGAGCATTTATTGCCCTTGTTGTGCCAGGGCTTTAGTAAATTCTTTTTAAAGTGCATTTTTAGCTTTTTTATTGCTTATTGCTTATTACTTATTGCTTATTTATTAGTGCTTATCTGTTTATTTATAGTTCTAGGTGCTTATTATTGTTAATTATTAACTTTTGAGTGCTTACTTGTATTTAAATTTCATTTTCTTAAGTTTTCATATAAATCACTAAAAAAGCCAAAAATAGCTTAATACTATTAGCTTATTTAAAACTACTTTTCTTAAATCAAGTTATGCTTTTTATGGTCTAATATAAGTGGTAGTATATCTGTCTTGCTAAATCATAGCTTATTTTGGTCTCTTTTTGCAAAAAATTCAAAACAGCCCTTATTAAGGGGTGTTTGGCATAACCCTTGTTTTCAAGTTTTGGTCATTTTGTCGATGTCACATAGCCTTAACTCGGTCTTAGAGTAGTATTTTAGTTGTTTTAAGTAAATTTAGGAAGTCTTAAAGCTTTTAAGTCATTTTCCAAAGTTTGGTAGTTTAAAAAGCTTTTATACAGCTTATATTGCAAAAAAACCATTTAGGGTCTATTTGGTTTGTGTTTTTGAGTCATTTAGGTTCTATGAAGTCTGTTTTCAAAAGTTGTTTAAGTATCTTTGAGTCTTAGTTACAATTTCTTTTTTCTGTCTAATTTTTTAAAAAAAACAAAGAAAAAAAAAAGTTTAAGTAGTCATATTCTAGGGTCATTTTTAATGTCTTAATCAGTTTCAAAATCCAAAAAAAAAAAAAAAAAAGAAAAGAAAGAAAGTTTTCTAAATCCTCGTAGTCCAAGTTCATCTATTTTTAGTCCTTGTAGATTTCAAAACCATTTGGTAGCTTAAAATTGCTCTTAAGATCGTCACTCGAAACTTTAAAACAGAAAACACCAAAAATACCCCAATATCCCTTTTATCGGATCATTAATAAGCTCATATAAGCTCAAAAATCTTGGAATTTTGGTTTTATGAACTCTTTGTTAGCTTATCTAAATTTGTTTTTAGGATTCATGTTCTAGCTTATTTGTTTTCTAGCTTAAAGTAGGCCTCTTAGACTGTTTACCCTCAACATCCCTTTTAGCTTATCTTGCATTTTGAGCTTATCTGCTTATCTAGGTCTGCTCTCTTAGGTTAGTATAGCTTATTTAGGTTAGCTTTTAGTCCTAGTAGCTTATCTAAGTTTGGCACAAGCATGTAGCAGCTTGTGCTCCATTTTTAGTTGTATAATTTTGTTTTCAATGCTTTTAGAAACTTTTTAGTATTTACGCTATTTCGACTTAATTTAAACTTTCAAAGATTTGTTTTCACAAAATTTTCTCATATTCACTTGTTTTAAAGTTCCAAAAGAAAATCTCAAAATAAAATAAATAAATAAATAAATAAAATAAAAGATAAAAGTCTAAAAGGATGAGGCATGCTCGAACCTGAGACCTCACCCTTTGGAAGCCTTAGCAAAGTGTACCTGTACCAATAGTGCCCTTGGGTCTTTCGCGTTATATGCTGCATCTTTTATTCTCTTATACACATTTTAGCTATTTAGCTTATTCGGTTGTTTGCATTTTTTTTTACCGCTTATTCAAAGCGCTTTTCACTTTTTTATTTTTCTCATAAAACTTAAAGTATTTTCTATAAAAATTTCTGATTTTTCTGTTTTCATTTACAATTTTTTATATTTAATTTAGTTCAAAATCGTTTTTAATTCATAAAATATTAAAAAAAGTCAAAAAATATTCGGATTTTTCTAAATTTTATTTTGTCATTTAGGTCGTAGGAAAAATAGATTTGCATTCCTAGGGTTAATATTTCATTGTTTTGATTTTTAGGCTCGGGGGATTAGCCCGTAAGTGCTGCTTTTAGTTTTGATTTGCATTTTAGCTTATTAGTGCTTTATATTATTGTTTTGTGGTGCTTGTTTAGTTGTTTTAGTTTATGTTTCATAAATTTAGTTCAAAACGAAATATCTTATTATCCTGTTCAAATCAATCGATCACGAACCGAAGACGTTCTATTTCACACCT
The DNA here is from genome assembly GCA_022545495.1 of Chrysanthemum lavandulifolium. NCBI lineage: Eukaryota > Viridiplantae > Streptophyta > Magnoliopsida > Asterales > Asteraceae > Chrysanthemum > Chrysanthemum lavandulifolium. The sequence goes on along the minus strand of CM040238.1, from coordinate 122,190,964 downwards.
CATTGGGAAATAAAACCGGGGATATCTAATACTCCCGGGATATACGTAGTTTGACTCCTTTGCTATTTCTTGGTCAAAGTTGACTAGCTATTTATAACTATATCAATTACACAATACAAGATTAGTTTTTTTTTTATGTGTTTCAGTAATTAATTACACAATATTGATGGCTCATGATGTCACTGTTGGAATTATATAAACATGACAATCATAATATAATTAATCACAAGAGCGCGCAACGGAAGACTTAAACAAATATTCATAGCTAACTAAGTGAAACATAGAGTAAGCGTACCTTTTAGCAACTAAAAAGCAATCAAACGATCAAGAAGCATAAACCCTAAATAATTAGGTTTTTATGTAATCGACTAACACCTAAGTCGATTGGGGAAACACCGAAAATCCAAAATAGGATTTATCTATGGTCTTGTACACACATACTATTAGCGATTCAATGCGTCTGCTAGTTCTTGATCACAATAGATTAACCAAACACCTTTGTTATGCTCAAGGTCACTCGCAAATCCCTTTCGTGGGGTTTCACTCGTCGACCTAGGAATAAGAGAGGAGAAAAGAAGAAGTTTGGTTTTCTATTAAAATCAAGTGTACCAAAAAATTAATACATAGGAATGTATTTATACCTTTATGGTAGATATCAAGTTTACTATGGATTCGCATGTGGGATCCCATAGTTTGGGCCAAATATAAGCCTAAGAGGGTTTCTATAACCTTCTCTTGGCTTGTATCCTTTTTTCGTATCATGTTGACATTTATTGACCGTTAGTCAATTCCATTAAGTACTTAACGCTCATTAATTGTTTATTGTGAACTAATAATTATTTTATATTAATTATTTATACATCGAGTCTCATACGTAAAGTGTGCAATCGCATAATTTCGAATTCGAATCCGGACATACTCATGTTAAAATATGTTCATAAACCAACAGTTTATGTTCATTCTTTCAAACCAACGAGAGATTAATGAGAATCGGAATGAGACGAGATGGAAATAAAATGCACTAAACACCTTTTAGGTGGGCACAGTCGTGAAGATGATGCCCAACTTTATGTCGCATACACACATTCTTTCAATCTCTTACACTTAAATATTAAAGCGGCACTCTCAAATCATATAACCCCGACCAAACACCCTTAGATTAAATGAATAAGTATCATAATTATACTCGCAAGGCTTTGATGTATAAAGACATAATGATCAGCTATAATGGCAACAAGCTCAAAAAAACTAGATTTGAAATAGGTTTATAAAGTTGGGAACACCAATGAGTTAAAAATGTAAAACAATATCATACACAAAAGCAATAAGTATGTATGTTGGGTAAAAAGATAGTTGATAACTAGTGGGATTTAAGCTGTAAGCAAAGATAAGCATGAGGTAGTGTTAATCTACATCATGATTGGTGATGATGATGATGGATTTTGTTGACACTTGAAGCAAGTCAACACAATTCAAACTCTAAAGTAAGAATGATTAGCATTTTCAGTTCTCATTCGTTGTAAAGTTAGATTTATATAATTCAAACTTTTACTTATACACTAAAGTCGTGTGTGCAAATTTGTTGTAGTATACACACTATATAATGTCAAGTATGCGAGTTACATAAATTTTGTCTACACTGACTTTAGAACATGTATATTTCCTAGTTCTTCAAACTTGTAAATATGCAAAATATTTTCACACACATATACATAGATAAGTGTATAGAGTTATAAAGTGTCAGTCGCTGAGTGTGCTTTTTTACGACATACTTTGGTCCGAGCGTCTTCTAGCATTAGAAAGAGCTGTGTACATCCCACACATCTATAACACCCTTCCTTGACTAAGACGGTTGCAAAAATTTTTATGTTGGGTGAAGGAGAAAAGATTCACCGTCACTGAAGCGAATTATTCTAGAGTACGATCAAATGAAGTCTTACTGTTTTTGGACTATCTTTTCGTGCCATATGCACTAAGACTCAACTCTTTTCTTTTTCATTTTTTATGATTGTTCCCGAACCAATTTCAGTTATTGAAGACATTTTGAATTGAATCTTAAGAAGTCTTTTTAAAATGTGAAATTTGATAAAGGCACACCACCTTTCCCTCTTTAGCCATACTTCATTTGTGTATTCTACTAACATCAGGTTAGCGCTGAGCTAGTTTTGCATTGTGTTATAGGATTCATGTTATGGTACAAGACAACGTTTTAAACTTTAACTAATTACGACACCTTGTGCTCTAAGGTTGTTGTAAAAATGATCAAGAGCACACAACAATCAACATGTACACCTAACCAACCACCCCTTGGTGTAATTTTATTATAACAATGTCAAGTAGATAAGTCCCCAATCGGGTGCTTACCAAACGAATACACAAGAAAGGATTGATCTCTTCTAGGAAGACACCAATCAACCTCACTACAAGAACTCTCAATACACAAACTACAAGATCAAATGAAGAGATTGATCTTGATACAAAGACCTAACTGATATCAAGAATACTGAAGACAACCACAAAACGTTTTAGAGAGAGAGAGACTAAAAACAGAGAATGAATCAAGATATCAAACCCTAGACTGAATAATACATTATATACTCAGCCATATTTCATATTAGCCCATGTACTTCTCTTTTCTACACTTCCAGCATAAACTTCATTTAGACTTTGAAACTTGACACTCTTGGTCCTTCATATTATTTAACACCCCTCCACAAGTTGATAAGTCTGCATCATGTAAGCTGCTCCCATCTTTCTCCAGACTGCTATTCTTATCACAATTGTTAACACCTGCAAACAAATCTAACATACCAAGACATTTGCAAAACAAAGAATGTTGTCTTTGTCCAAGACACTTAGTAAAAATATCAGCCACTTGCATATCTGTATGAATCTTAACAGTCTTAATCACTCCAGCAGAAACCTTCTCTCTAACCAAATTCACATCCAACTCAAAGTGTTTGGTTTTTTCACGAAACATAGGATTAGTGCAACTGGATTAAAGCACTATTATCACAGAATATATTCACAGCAACAACTCTTTAAGACCAAGACAATGCAACAAGTTGCTCAACCAAATCACTTCACAAGTAGTAGAAGCCATGCTTCATATCACTTTTCCTCACGAACTTCTAGATAAAGTAGCTTGTTTTTTACTTTTCCAAGAAATAAGAGAATTACCCAAGAAAACACAAAAACCAGTTAAAGATTTCCTGGTTAGAGGACATTTAGCCCAGTCAGAGTCTGCATAAGCTTTAAGCTTAAGATCAGACTCTTTATCAAATTGCAAACCTAAACCAGGAGACCTTTTCAAATACTTTAAAACTCTTAGAGCAGCCTTAAGATGAGATTGTAAAGGTTTATGCATGTGTTGACTCAAACAATGAACAACATAACTAATATCAGGTATGGTATTAGTTAAGTATATCAATTTACCAACAAATTTTTGATAGTTATTTATATTGTTCAACACTTTATCTTTTTTAGCTTTAACACAACTGAAAACAGAATTCTCAGGCAAGGGTGTATCAGTAGGCTTAGCTGCAAGCAAACCATACTCATGTAACAATTCCAAACAATACTTTCTTTGGGTCATACAAATTCCATTATCATGTTTCAACACTTCAATCCCAAGAAAATATTTCAACTCTCCCAAATCTTTGATCATAAATTTAGAACTCAAAAACTTTTTAAAGTTATTGATTTCTACTTCATCATTACCAGTGATAACAATATCATCAACATATACAAGCTTAGCAACAAACACAGAACCTTTTTGTTTAACATACAAAGAATAATCCAGTTTACTTTGTTCAAAACCATGTTCAATTAAAGCATTAGTGAGCTTAGCATTCCATTACCTAGGAGCTTGTTTAAGCCCATATAAAGACTTATTAAGCTTGCAAACTTTAGTATCATCACCACCATTAAAGCCTTTAGGTAATTGCATATAGACATTGATGGTGTTTTATCGACTGTGTTTTAAATTTATAGTGTCTCGTTATACCTATGGTTCACCCTAGTGCACTAACAAAAAGCGTCACCCGTCGCAGTGTAGTGTAGTATTCGGTAAAACCGAGGTCGTCCCAAGGGCTACGTGGATTGGAAATTAACTTAAGTCTATGTCACGATTTTAATTGCTTTTAAGATTGAAATAATAAAACTAACTAATAAAACAAGGAAATAAAAGAAAGCAGATAAAGGCCAGAGTAGTAATCAATGAAGAAGAGTGGTGCTAACCTAGTCAATCCTCCTAGCTAGTTATGTCTACGGCTACTTACTTCTAATTACTTCAGGTGGGGTCAAATTCGAGAGACAAGATTTGGTCAATTCGTCCTAACCTATCAAAGAATGATGCCACCATAGAGAAATCAAAGCACCGTCATAAGTCCCGTTGTCCCGGTGCCCTAAGCCAAGTCATTAAGTACCGCTACATGCTAGATTCATAATCGTGAGTGCCCGACCGTTAGGAACTTAGACACTACACCCCAATTCTTAAGTTCATCCAAACGATAGGTGATCAGTTGGTCAAATCGCACAAGTAGAAAGGGTCGATCGGTTGGTCATATCTTACTCTTCCCGTCTCGATCCGCTCACCTAGGGTCAGTTGGTCATATCTCCTAGGCAATTGGCCTCTACCACCATTCAAAACTACCGAACCAAGGGTGGCTACCAATAAACTATGCATGCATACACTTAGAAATAATTGTACGGAAGTAAAGTAAATGCAAACAAAACAATTAAAGAATCATAACTAGGCCAGCACTAGGGTGCTTAGCCAAACATATAATAAATCATACCAACAAAAATGAGTAAATCATAAATTGAATTGAACATAATGTTTGATACAAATTACTTGATGTAGAGCTAATAATGATGATGATTGAGTGAATTCTTCTTTCAAACCGGCTTGATGACTGGAAAATTCCACGAGTGGTGCCCTAATCGACCCCTGAGTGAGGGGTGAAGAGAGATACTGAAAAATGCAGATTTTGGGCTGTATTTATAAGCCCCGACATGGTTACGGCGTAACCTTAATGGCTAATTACGCCGTAACTAATAACAGCGCAAAGAAATCTGGATCTCGAATAGTTACGTCGTAACTAAAATAAATAGTTACGTCGTAACTAAGTTACGCCGTAACAATAAATCTCAACTTCGTACTTTTCATCATCCTTTCTTAATCTTAAAACTTATTTGCACTAGATGTTGCTTTTGGCCCCTGAAGTAGCACGTTGATTCAAATTAAGTCCAAAAGCCTTAATAATACTTACGGTTTCAGCCCCTCGTCGTTCTTGATATATTTATACTTGGTCACGAAGTGAATAAAATAAATATTAACTTGCAGCTTCTAATCCTCGGACCTCGAAACTTTGCGCCCAGTAATTAATTACTGGCGTAACTAATTATCCGAGTTACGCGTAATCCTTCTTCATCTCATACTTATCCTCCGAAATAATCACTACGGTAACTAAATTTCCATGTTACGCCGTAACCTTCAAGATAATAATTACGACGTAACCATAAGAATTGGTTACGCCTCCTTCAAAGCTCATATTTACGCCATAACCTTATTAGCTAGTTACGGCGTAATCTTCACATAAAATCCAAAGGCCCTCGTAAATTCATCTTTAGAACATATATTTGGCCTTTTCTCACACCTTTTCCGCTCCAACGCCTCATTTATCCTGAAATGTAAATATGAATGAATATGAACGAATTAAGTACCATATTAATACAAATGAGGCCATAAACACGGGAATTTGATATATAAAATATCAGGCTAATTTGATGTTATTTGTTGGGATATGAAAGTGCTGAAGAATGACAAAGTCTTCGGAAAAGTCAAAGCATCTTGCTAAAGAGAAAGTCAAATTCTCTATTGTCGAAGTCAAAATCCGCAAAGTTAAAGAAGCTATTATATTCGTTTATGGAAAGCTTTGTTATTCTAGAATATTCTTTGTTTAGATTACTTGTCGTACAAGGATACAAATTGTAAACCGACTAGGGTTATCCTTAAGCCTATAAAAGGATCCCTAGATTGGCATTAGAAGTACGAGTTTAGATATATGTTTTAGAATCCTAAAGTACGATTATTATTAGAGTTTTAGAGTTGTTTAAGAAGTCTGCATAACAAGCAGATTTAGAGTTATTATTAAAATCGTTGAAAGTTAATATATTCTTCTTAGCTTTGTTAAGTAAATTCCGCGTACTTAATAGAGATTACTCAGTGTTTCATTGTTAACAACTTAGGATTTATCCAATGTTGTTAAACCCTTAACAAGCTATATAGTTAGTTTGGTTCGAGTACATCGATCCAACAAGTGGTATCAAAGCTTGGGGAGCTCGTTACCTAGGGATTCACAAGGTTTTCTTAGCGAAGAAGGAAGAAAAATTTAAATTTCAACAATTTTTGTAATGCTTCTGCAGCACTGTTTTGAAACGATCATAACGTTTTCGTTAACCGTTGGATCATGACGAAATTTTTGGTGGACGTTCTCTATATACCCATCTAGCTTTTAACCGATGGGATCTTTGATCGGAGCTCTCAATCAAAAGATATTAACTGTCAAAGTCTGCTGTAGAGGGAGTTTTTAAAAGTTGAATTTTAGGGTTTATCATGAGGTAATAATTTAATATGCATGTGCTTTGAGTTAATTCTATTGGTGATCATGTTTATTACTTCATGAATTAACAAGAGTTGCAAGTGGTTTGAATGATAAACAATTTATCATGGTGCGTTATGTGGTATGAATAAAAGGATTTGATATATTTTGCATAATAATAACCTTGTACAATTAGAGATAGGTCATCATTGCTCAATCAACTCATTCTTGATGGTCGGTGGTACAATGAATAAGCTTTACATAGCTTGACATGTTTGACTCTTATATGTGATTTTTGTGAAACTGTTGTGAGGTGAACACAAGGTATAATGGGACGGTGGTATTTATATATTATAAGGTAATGGTCGATCATGAGAATAAAATAACATTGTTGATACTGCTTCTTATTCTCGTGCATATATGGATACAATTTCGTGAATCAAAGATTGTACTGCTGCTATTCTGATTTGTACTGCAGCGTATATTCCGATCAATATCAGTTTGTACTGCTACCCTTTCATGCTCAGTTCTGTACTGTTGGTCATACAAAACTACTGCTGCTACGTGTTGAATACCACTGCTACAAGGCTTGTTACCACTGCTAGTATCGGTTACCACTGCTAGTTCTCGATTTCCACTGCTACTTTGTTCGGTAACCACTGCCAGGCTTCACAATACCACTGCTTTCAATAAAGTTCGCAGTCAACTGCTAGGTTACTACTGCTCGCGATGATAAACTACTGCTCGAAATTACTTTCTACTGCCTAGTTATTCGAGATTGGATAGTGCTTTCTTTATTAGTCGATTGGAGCAGATTTATGGGCATGGTTGCAAGGGTTTCAAGGTTTATTTATAAGTGGTGATTTGGAGGGTTTGTGATCGACAAGATATCGGTATGTTGTGAGCTGCTGTTACAAGTATTGGTTGTCAAGTTATATATTGGATGCTGCTCATGTTACAGAACTACTGCTGCTCATTGTGGATGGACTTGATGATTATTGCTTGAATATGTAACAAGGGTTGCTACTTGTTTGATTTTCGATGGCTTGTTATAAGAAAAGATGGCTGCTATTGGTTTATTTACTCATACTTACATGATTGGTTGATATTCTATAATTGGTGACAAAGGTCACGTGGTCCCTTTTATGGAGCATGTAGCACATGATTACTTTTATAAGCATGATATTCCTATGGCAGAATTAAGGAGGATTCAATGAATAGTTTATTAAGTGATATGAATGAGCTGAGTGCTTGTATTCAACGTTTAAAGGAGCAACTTTATGGAAGCATTATTGGTGATTGTATTGAAAACATTGATGCTTGCTACGGATTAAGTATTCAAGATATTACTGCTGCTCCTTATGCGTTTCTACTGCTTATAGTGTTCGAGAAATTATTGCAACTGTTAGTTTTTTTCCGAGAAAAAAATTGTTTATACTTCTTATATTATTCGATATCGGATGATCCATGATTTTTGGTTCTCGAATAGTTATGGAATTGAGGGGAAGTTGTACAAGTTTTTGGTACAGAGTTTATTGGATTTTTGGTGACACACACAGGAGATTGGTTCACACACACAAGGAGTTTGGTTTTTGGTTAATTTGTTCTTAAAAGGATTTAAAAAGCTCGTCTTTGGTTTATTAGATTAATTGATTACGAAGAAGGTTAAATATCATTTATTTGATGTTGTAGTTGAGTTACACAGGTTTGTGTTCTTATCATATCTCAAAGTGGGTGTTACACTTCGGAGATAACTTGTTCGTGCTTAAGCATGTTGACGAAGACTTGCAAAATCTAGTTTTCATAGGTCAAGGGGTGGATGGATGAAGACCTAGTTAACTATCACTTAAAGGAGTTACATTGTAGTGCTCAGTGTCTCATTGAAGATGAGGATGTTGTCAAGAGATTGCGGTCTACTTATATGGTGTTAGTATAAGTTCAACGTCACGTGGATAAACAAGACATAAGATGCAAGTTTGGGTTATTTTAATTCTTCATCAAATTCGTTATATTTGGTTTTCTTCACAAGTGATCATTACAAGGAGCTTCCAGATTTGAAGAATCATGTGATGTTCATGCACCACTCAAGGGGAAGTGTTTGATTCTTACTACTATTGATTAGTATTACTACTGATGGTTTAGATTTCTACTGTTTCAAGTTCATTTTTAGTTGTAGAAAACTTCATGGAGGGTAATTTGAGACATTGGAAGTATGAATTGGATGTGTGGTATTGATTTGTGGTGGTCAAGATCAAGTTTGCATATGTTCTCTATTTGTTGATAACAAAAAGGGGAAGAGATGTTGGAGTGGCATATCATGGATTAAGGGGAAGACAAGATTGTTTCATTCATGGCGAGATTTAATTATCTCAACTTCTGCTACTTCGTCTAGGGAAGTTCGTACAAGAAGAGTGTTTGTTTTGTCATCATCAAATAGAGGAAGATTGTTGGGTTTATTGATTTAATGATACAAAACAATAAAGAATGAAACATCAAGGACTTAAAGTGACAAGAAGGAAATCTACAAAAAGATGGAGGGACTTGCTTGCAAAAGAAGATTTATTATTTAGTCCTTCGTAGAGATTTGTAAGCCCTAATCCTCTAGTATATAAAGAGGACATGGGATGTAGGTTTTGATATACAAGTCTTCCAATATGTAGACGTCTAGTAAAGGTGTGTGTGTGTCTAAGGCGTGTGTTCTTGTAAACGCTTAGACTAGAGTTAGTTTAGTTAACCCTCAAGATCAAAGAAGTCTTTGATCCTTGTTATAGTTTAGATAACACGTTATTAATATAATTGGAGGTGATTGTGAAAGAAACCTTGTGTCAATAATAATGATGTTTTGATTTATGCCGCTGTGCATCTTATTGTTATCATTGTTATTGTCGAACCCTAAGGCTCAAAACGATCTCAAGGAGTCTAACAAACTCCATAATTTAGATGTTGGAGTGGCGTAGCATGGATTAAGGGGAAGACAAAGGAAGACAAGATTGTTTTATTCATGGTGAGATTTAATTATCTCAACTTCTGCTACTTCGTCTAGGGAAGTTCGTACAAGAAGAGTGTTTGTTTTGTCATCATCAAATAGAGGAAGATTGTTGGGTTTATTGATTTAATGATACAAAACAATAAAGAATAAAACATCAAGGACTTAAAGTGACAAGAAGGAAATCTACAAAAAGATGGAGGGACTTGCTTGCAAAAGAAGATTTATTATTTAGTCCTTCGTAGAGATTTGTAAGCCCTAATCCTCTAGTATATAAAGAGGACATGGGATGTAGGTTTTGATATACAAGTCTTCCAATATGTAGACGTCTAGTAAATGTGTGTGTGTGTCTAGGGCGTGTGTTCTTGTAAACGCTTAGACTAGAGTTAGTTTAGTTAACCCCCAAGATCAAAGAAGTCTTTGATCCTTGTTATAGTTTAGATAACACGTTATTAATATAATTGGAGGTGATTGTGAAAGAAACCTTGTGTCAATAATAATGATGTTTTGATTTATTTCGCTGTGCATCTTATTATTATCATTGTTATTGTCGAACCCTAAGGCTCAAAACGATCTTAAGGAGTCTAACAAACTCCACAATTGGTATCGAGCTTGTGTGGAAACTCGACTAAGAAGAAACCTTAAAACCTAGTTAAACAACAAAACCTAAAGATGTCGATGAAGTCGTTCCACCACCATCCATCACCTCACTCGGGATACCTATCATTAAGAAGGAGAGTCGACCTATGGAGCATGAAGATGAGGCGGTACATTGCAATTACTGGACCATGCCTTTGTGGAATGTAATTGTCAATGGTAATGAAGTCGTTCGAGAACCTATTGATGTTCCTGGCCAACCCAAAGCATCTAAAGTAGTCTTACCTGCAACAACAATAAGGAATCAAGAGAAGGCTCTCAACATACTCTTGTCTGCCATTCCAGATGGTCATCTACTCAAATTCCAAGATGCTAAAGATGCAAAGCAACTCTGGGCTGCTCTCAAGACAAGGTTTCGAGGCAATGATGCTTCCAAGAAGATGCACATAAATCAGTTGCAGCAACAATTTGAAACCTTTATTGTTGGAGAAAGAAGGCCTTGATCGCTTATAATGATTCAAAATCTTCTCGACATCTTTGGAGTTATACAAAGCGAGAGGTTTCGAGTTGAAGATGCTAATCTAAAGTTCTTAAGAAGTTTGCCATCGACATGGCATGTGATTGCTACTATGATCGGAGGACAACAGTGCGGATGTTATGGACTTTGATGATCTTTACAATCATACGAAGGTGTATGAGCATGAGATGAATGGCCAAACAAGCTCAAAGTCTCACAATATAGCCTTTTTTCATCCGAAAAGAGCGTACTTCCACTAAAAGTATTGTTTCTCCCTACTCAAATCTTGTTGCTCAAAGCATTGTTGCCTATTCTACCCCACCTTTGCTCGGCAAGCCCCACCAACACCTACCATCCACTCGGATGAAGTCGTATGCTCTTTCTTTGCACAACAAGCTACTTTACATCACTTATGAAGAAGATCTCTCACAGTTGAAGAGGATGCTCTTGAAGAAATTGATGTCGGTGGCAAGTTGCTATGATCACTACAAGAATCAAGAAGTTTATGAAGAAGGCAGGAAGAGGCATTGACTTCAAGCCAAAAGCAGGGAATCACTTTTGACAAGTCCAAAATTGAATGCTTCAATTGTCAAAAACTGGACATTTTGCAAGGAATGTAGGTTTGCTAAATATCAAGCAAGCAGGATGTCCGAGAAACCAAAGCTAGAGTTGAAAGAAATTCCTATTACGAAACAAAAGCTTTGGTTGCTCAAGAGAATTTATCGAGGTTGGTGAGTCTTGAGTTTGATGATGAATCGGTAACCTCTTGTATGGTAGCTATGGAGGATTCGGTGGAAGAATTTGGTGAGCACGACTTTTGATGAGGAACTGGACATCTTGCTATGGATTCTAAAGATGGTTATGGAAGCTTTGGTGGAGCATGGAGAGTGAAGATGATCTATTCTACTTGCTATGGTAGCTACTTCACCAAGCTCACACCCTATCTCTAAGGTATGCTCAAATTGTCATGACTTTTATCAAAAGTACTTAATAGTTATGTGATTGAAAGAGATAAGCGTGTAAGGGCTAGGTGCGAGGTAGCAGTTATCAAATTACTTTAGAGTCTATGGAAGCCAAAATTATAACACATGAAAATAATGAAATGGCTTGGGCGAAAAGTATGAACAACAGGATTATCGAGTTAAAATTAAGTGAATGGAAGTTAAATTGTAAGATTTTGAAATTGAAAGCTGACTAAGAGAGAGATGAATTGTTAGCAAAGTTTCTTTGCTTGGAAAGAATCAGTATGTCTCATGTCACTTATGTCGAAAAGCAGAGAAGGGCTTACAATAGGGGTGGTCTAGGTTTTGGTATGGATTTGAGTAGTGTGAAGAAAACCCGCTAGTGATAAGGATGACCTTGATTTTGAGGATATAACCACTAGTGATGATGAACTTATTAACTATGTTGACACATCTAGTAATGAGGAATCATCTAGTGAACCACCTCTGAATATAAGAAAGACAAAGGTTATCATGTTGTCCCACATCTCCGGTAGTCATCAACCCATTAGACACGATGTTTCTCGTTTTGGTGTAGACAACCTAGAGTTTAGAAATAAGCTTATTGGTCAATCTAGGTGCGAAACCCCAAAAAAGCAGTTGAGACACCTAAGGTAGATGATGCTAAAATCCAAGAAGTACTTTCACCTCAAAGTCTTGCTACACCTCAAAATCTTGCTACACCTTGGCGGTACCTTTAAGAAAACCTTTTCACAATAATGCTAAACCCTTTTGGGATAATTTTGGTCAAAGCAGTTTTAATCATTCACCTAGAAGGCAGGATAGGTTTGGTAATACACATAGAAGAAGAAATTTTGGGATTACGAACAAAAACTATGTTTTGTTTGTTTTAGTCACGATCATTTGATTAAGGACTGTGACTTACATTCAGTACCTAAGTAAGTTCCCAAAGAACAAAATGTCAACCAAAACCAAGGGAGACTAGACCGACTTGGAATCATTCACATAGGGTTAACCATAGAAACTTCTCACTGGACTATAGGCACCCTCACCATAGAAGACCTTTTTCAAAACCCTCGGTACCTTCACACACTTTCCAAGGTACTGTTAAGCAAAATACAATACTTTCTCAAAGTCTTGCTCGGTTTCACCAAACACCTCTTGGAATAGGAACCTTAGGAGATCTAATTACTATCAATCTAGAAGGCGTTACAACTCCAAGAAAGTAGCTAGATCAAGGACTCTACAGTGAAGTTAAAACTAAATGGGTTAGAAGGAACGCATCGATGATGAACAATCGATACTTTCAACAAATCTTGGTGAATTAGAGATTTTTGATAAAGATGATTTTGTGGTAAAAGATAGAGATTTTGTTGAAAAAGAAAGTTTCTTTGAAAATCCACCACAAGTTTTAAAACAAAAGATAATGCTTGATTACGTCTACAAAAGCGTGAAGATTACATACTCAAGGAATTTGAGTATGTTACTCCTAAGAGGAACACAAGTCGATAATGGCTTGGGTTCCTAAAGACACTAACCTTTTATCTTTGTGCGGGGCAACCCGGAAGAGGAGCTTAAAGATCATCTAATTGTGGATAGTGGTTGCTCTGGAAGCATGACGAGGAGATAAGGAGATTACATCGATTTTAGATCTATTTGTGGAGGAAGAGTTGCATTTGGGAATGATCCCAATGGAGGAAGAATAAGCGGCAAAGGAACCATCAAAGCGGTAGCATAGATTTTGAGAATGTTAGATATGTGAAGGAGCTCAAGTTCAACCTTTTGTCGATATCTCAAATCGTGATAAAAGGCACCTGTGTTATTCAACGACACGAGAATGTCTCATCCTTTCCCACAATTCAAGCACTGTTGATGATAACTTGGTAGTTCTTAGAGTACCAAGAACCAATGATGTGCGATGCGGATATGAAGAGTCTTCACTCTTATGGAAGAGCCACATGTTTAGTGGCAAAGCAACATCTGAAAAAGCAAATCGGTGGCATAGAAGATTGGGCCATGTAAATTTCAAGAATATCAACAAACTGGTCAAAGGAATTTAGTTAGAGGTTTACCTTCAAAGACTTACAAGAATGATCACTCCTGTTTGGCGTGCAAGAAGGGTAAACAACACAAAGCTTCATGCAAGAAGCTTGAGGAAAGAACAGTTAGAGAACCTTTGGAGCTGCTGCACATGGATTTATTTGGACATGTTTCAATTGCAAGCCTAAACAAGAAAAATCTTGCTTGGTTGTGACGGATGATTGCGATAGATTGAGTTGGGTATTTTCTTAGGATTTAAAGATGATACTTTTGATGCTATTCATAATCTTATAATAGCAATTGAAAACCAATTGAGACTCAAGGTTAGAGGTATTAGATGTGATAATGGGATGAATTCAAGAACAAGCTTATGGATGAGTTTTGTGCCAACAAAGGGATCAAGAGGAGTTGACATTGCAAGAACACCACATCATAATGGTGTTGAGAGAGAAAGAATAGGACTTTGATTGAAGCGGCGAACAATGCTTGCTGATTCACTATTACCTATTTAATTTCGGGTAAATTTGAAAAATGTAAGTCTTGCTTGCTATGTGTATGATGTCGATCACAAAACCTCGGATGAAGACACCTTATGAGTTCTTGATGGGCAACAAACCCAACATTCGATTTATGAAGCCTTTTGGATGCCTCTCACTATTCTCAACACCATTGATAATTTGGGCAAATTTGATGGCAAGTCGGAAGAAGGTTACTTATTAGGGTCTTGCACCAACACAAAGGCTTTAGAGTGTACAATGAGTCACCAAGAAGGTTCAAGATTGTCTTCATGTTGAATTTTAGAAGATCAAGAAAATCAAAAGGGTAAAGGTCACGATTGGATGTTTGATCTTGAAGTTTTGACTCCTTCTATGAACTATGTACTTGTTAGAGAAGAAAATCAACTTTGTACACAATGGAGAAGATTTACGGTATGTTGTTCATGGAGTCCATATTAGACTGATCAGGTTCACGATGAAGAATCCATACCTATTGAACCAAAGAAAATCTTGATGCACCAAAATCCTCATTGTCATTGAGGATCAATCTATTCAAGATGAACTTAATCGGATGCTTTTTCAAGATGTTATAGCACATTCTTATGATGATGAACAAAGAAGAGCTTATGAGGATGCAAAGAAAAGAACAAGGCTGCAGAGTTCACTCACGTGCTTTGGTTGACAACACTTTCGATCAAAATCTTGCACTGTTGACAACACTTTGGATGATTTGGATGATCCTACCATGCCTGGCTTAGAAGATACTGATGATGAGTTTGAAGATGAAGGTATTTTCTCAGATCCCAATGAAGATGCTGATTTCACTAATTTGGGTGATAATTATGAAGTTCCACAGACTCCTATCTTAAGAATTCATAAGAATCATCCTACTGATCAAATCATTGGTCCTTCTACTTCTGGAGTAATGACAAGAAACAAAGCTAAGGGCTTTTCTACATCACATAATGCTCTGCTTAGCTTTGTTTATAAACAAAACAGGTTAAATCATAAGGACCATCAAACATGCATGTTCACTTGCTTTATCTCTCAAGAAGAACCCAAAAACATAGCTTAGGCATTAACTAAAGAGAGTTGGGTTGAAGCTATGCAAGAAGAACTTCTTCAATTCAAGCTTCAAGATGTTTGGGTACTGTGTGATCTACCTGATGGAAAGAAGGTAATTGGTACAAGATGGGTGTTGAGTCGAGAGAGATGAAAGAGGAATGTCATCAAGAACAAGGCAAGGTTAGTTGCTCAAGGCTATGAGACAAGAAGAAGGAGTAGATTATGATGAAGTATTTGCTCTATAGCAAGGATTGAAGCAATTCGAATCTTCCTTGCCTTTGCATCATATATGGGATTCGGGTTTATCAAATGGATGTCAAGAGTGCCTTTTATATGGCAAGATTACGAGAGGAGGTATATGTCAAACGACCTCACGGTTTTGAAGATCCTACACATCCAAACAAAGTCTACAAAGTTGTTAAGGCTCTTTATGGCTTACATCAAGCACCTAGAGCTTGGTATGAAAGGCTCTCTACCTTCTTATTGCAACATGGTTACATGAGTGGAGCCATTGACAAGACTTTGTTTATCAAAAGAGACAAGAAGGATATCATGTTGGTTCAAGTGTATGTTGATGATATCATATTTGGAGCTACCAAACAGTCCATGGTTAACGAGTTTGAGCAGCTGATGTAGAATGAATTTCAAATGAGTTCAATGGGTGAGTTAACTTTCTTTTGGGACTTCAAGTTAAGTAGTCAAAGGAGGAATTTTATCACTCAAGACAAGTATGTATCGACATACTTAAAGTTCAATTTGATGCTATGAAGCCGGTAACTACACCTATCAAGTCTATCAACTCCTTTGGGAAAAGATGAAGATGGACAACTGTTGAAGTCAAGTTATCGAGATCCATGATTGGTTGTCTTATGTATCTCACGCATCTAGGCACGATATCATGTTTCTTTGTTTGTTTATGTGCAAGATATCAAGTCTCACCTAAGGTCTCTCATCGAATGCGGTGAAGAGAATTTTCGATTATTTGAAACAACAACCTAAGTTAGGGTTGTGGTATCCAAAGGATTCACCTTTTCACTTGGAAGCTTTTTGGATAGTGATTATGCGGTGACAACTATGACGAAGATCAACCACTGGAGGATGCCAATATCTTGGAAGAAGATTAGTCTCATGGCGGTGTAAGAAGCAAACAATTGCGACAACATCCTCTCTTGAAGCGAGAATATGTGTGCTGCTGCAAAGCTGTTGTGGACAAGTTTTGTGGATGCAAAATCAACTATTGGATTATGGGTTCAATTTCAAGAATACTCCTATCAATATTGATAATGAGAGTACTATTTGCATTGTGAAGAATCGGTTTATCATTCCAAGACTAAGCACATTCAGATTAGGCACCACTTCATTAGAGATTGTTATGAGCATAGGCTCATTAATGTTGTCAAGGTGCATCTGAGATGATAATGTGGTGACTTACTCACCAAAGGCTTTGATGTTTCAAGATTCAATCACTTGGTGGTAAGCATTGGCATGATTAATTCTTGAGCTACATTTGAGGGAGGACTATTTAGTGTAAGTATAGTCCTATGCATTGCTTGAGGGAGGATATTCATGTTTCTTTGATGTATTTGCTATTGTAAAGAGAAGAATGGGAAAATCTTGTTTTTTGGTTTTATGAAATCTTGCTTGAAATCTTGCTGCGTGGAAATCTTGCTGTTTGTCTTATCAAAGTCTTGTTCAACGGTAATATTGAGGGTAACTACTACTAACGGTAACTTTGTTATTAAGGGTTGTGATTTTTAAATCTCACCTATAAATAACTACTCTCCGAATTTCCTCTCATATTGATACCTTATAATCTTTTCCATATTTCTCTCTCTTTCACCCATATTATTCATCATATCACTTTACGTGTACACATATCATCAATGGCAAATCGTGTCTGATTTCAAATCACAACATGGTGGCGAATTTAGAAAATGAAGCTAATGTGATCTTTCATGATATCATTGATTTTCTCCTTTGGGTCTCCGATTAGTTATGCACTTTTAGTGGAACGGATATCATTGAGCCATGGATTCAACAATTTTGGGCAGCTGCTAGGGTTCATATGGAGAATGAAGATTCGTATATTCAAGCTAAAGTTCTTTGGGAAGATTGTGAAGGTTCTTGAAGCCTCAATTCGTGAAGATTTATTGTTTGATGATGAAGAAGGGGAACATTCGTTTTGATAAACAATTGATTTGGGATACATTCAACAACATTGGATATGAAGGGTCCTTAAGCGAACAAACTTTCAAGAAACCCTTATTCAGTCCACACTGGAAGTATTTAGTTCATGTATTGCTTCATTGTATTAGTGCTAAAAGTACCTCATGGGAGCAATTTGGTTCTAACATAGCATCTGCTATAGTGGGATTAGCTACAGATCGCGTTTTCAATTTTTCAAGGCTAATTCTTGATGGAATGTTATCTCATATTTCACATGGATCAAGATGGTTGATGTATCAAGGTTTATTCAAGTGTTCTTAAATAAGCAACTTCTTGATGTTCCAAAGCCTACAAGTCTTTTACTGTTGTGGTACAACCAGCCAAGATTTTCACTTTCATGGCTAGGAAGGTGATTTATTCCTTTGGAAGGACACTCCATTGACTACTTCAATGATGGAGATTGTTCAAGCTATTAGAGATGAAATTTGAAGATAGTGATGAAGCAGAAGGTACGCATACGAAGTCTGCTACTCAAGTGCTTACGAAGTCTTGCTTCTCGAGGCGCATCACAAGGTCTTGCTTCACAAAATATTAATATTAATGAAGGTCTGCGGTTTCTCCACCTCATCCCACCATACTACTCCTATTGAGACACGGAACAAGTTCTCTCATCATCTTACGGAGGAGATAATGTTCTTATACCACAGAAGATTAGTGTTAGATAATTATCTTACGACAAGGGCGATAGTCGGATTGCGAGAAATCTTTTGATAAGCAGGCTACTCAGTTAAGAAGTTGAAGCTTAAGTTTAGAAGATTAAAGAACTTTGTATGGCCATTGGTTACACATCACGGGTTATGGGTCAAATTTGAAAAGAAGAAGCGAAGGCAATTAAAGAAGACCACCACGAGGCACAAAGGTTCAACAACATTCTTACGTCCAATTAGGGAGGAATTTAGAAGAGAGAATTTGAAAGAAGATCTTGAAATTCATGAAGAAAAGGAGTATGAACCTCAATGTCTTGAAACACATGTAAATATTCAAAATCTTGAGCACGAAGGCGGTGTTAAAATCTTGATGATCAAGTGCTGGCGATCAAAATCTTGGCTTTCATGAAACATCTCGACAAAATTAATTACACCAAAGGTGTTAGATTTTGAAGAAGAAGCGGTCCTTCAACAATTCCACAAGAAGAAGAAGGCGATACTCTCGAACCTATACTGCTGCAGTGATGATGAAACCATTCTTTGAAATCTTGCATGATTTATCAAAGCCAAGGGTGTTAGCATTCACGGTGTTCTTTGAAGAACAACAACAAACTTCTCAACCTACTATAGATCCTAAGGATAAAGGGAAAGGTAAGATGGTAGAAACAAAGAAGAAAAAAACCTACTTTAGCACAAATAAGGAAATGCTCAAGTTGCTATGAATGAGGAAGCGACTAGAAAGTTACAAGTGAATTGAATGTTGAAGTTGTTAATGAAGAGGCTATGAATGAAGAAGCGACTAAGAAATTGCAAGAAGAATTGAATCTTTGAAGTACTTGTACCATTACAATCACTATTCCTATTTACGCTCTACCAAGAAGACCAAATCGTGCTAAGGAAAGAAATGCTATGATGGCATATCTAAAAGGTCAAGGGTATATTGGATTGAATAAGTTGAATTATGTTGAGATGAAAGGTTTGTATGAAAGCATTAGAGAAGATTATCGAAACAAGTTGATAGTATCAAAGACTATAAAGAGGTTGATACTCGGAAAGAAGAAGATAGAAAAGGAAGCTTAAAAGAAAAAGAACAAGCGAAGTTGAAGATGTTCGACCATCAAAGAAAGTTGAGTTAAGATCGATACTAATGATGAGCGAGGAATTACTTAAGAATTGTAGAATTTGAGTATTCTAAAGGCGATGCGAGAAAAGAAGGCAGAAAAAGAAGAAGAAAAAGTCTCCAATAACTACTTTTGAAGTTGTAGAATCTAAAGATGGAAATTATCGATGTTTCATAGAAGATGAAAGCTTGAGTGTTTAATATGATATGGGATCTATTGCACATAATAGATAGAGAGGATTTGTTTCATCTACATCATTTGGTGCAAGAATACTTTGAACACATTCCATAAGAAGGAGTTGGTTTAATCTTACTTGGGGATCTCAAAACTGTTTGGGAAACTGAAGAAACAAGTACTAAAGAGATTTGGAAAAATCAAGAAGATTGGGAGATTATTAGCTGGAGATTCTTTGAAGAGTCTGGAGTACATGTTCTAGAGTTAGAAGATGGGACTATGATACACAAGCTAGCAGATAGAAGATATTCACTTACATCAGATGTCATGAGGAGAATGCTAGAGCATGGAATGGAAGTTGAAGAAGATAATGAAAGCGCACTTCTAGTCATCAAATTGTTTATCGGATGGGCGACTATGGGATGATGATGATGCATAAGCGGTATGAATCTTTATTGAATAAATTATTTTTGAAATATCGATACTTTATTCAAAATCTGGCGATCAACGATATTTTCATCAAAATCGCTTGCGATATTAAACCGATTAATGATTTTGAAAAGAAAACTTTTGTTAAGTGATAAATATTTTGAAACAAAGGTTAAAAGAAATAAATGGTTTTGAGATGGTAACAAAAATAGGTTATCAATCCACCATGGTTACAAAAGGATTGGCTAATCCATGAGCAAGCGGCTACGGTAAAGATATCTCAAATCCGTTTTATAGTTGACAACTTGCTAATAAGTTGGATGGTAATCAACTCACCATATCGATAAATGTGAAGAGTTGGCTAGCCCACAAGAAAATGGCTTGTGGTAAAGGTTGTGGAAAACCATTATATGGTAATTAGTTCACCATGGATGAAAGAACTAACTAGTCCAAAAGTGCAACTTTTGGTAAAGACAAATCAAATCATTGATAGGCGATGATTTGCTAAAAATCATATGGTTATCAATGTACCATGATCTTACACATCAAAACATTTGGCTACTCGAGTTAATGGCTTTGGTAAAGAGACATCAAATCCATTAAATTTTCAATGATTCACCTCTCATAGGGTTTACACACTGGAAGTGATGAGAATAGTGAAACTTAAATTGAATTAATGTACAAAATGTCTTATGTTCTTTGAAAAGATGGAGCTTCTTTGAATGATTCTTTGAAAAGAGATTACTAATCAAGGATCTTTGTAAAGAAAAATTTCTAAAGAATACTTTGATATAAGCACGAGAGAATACAAAGATACAATCAAAGACAAAGACACAATCTTTCCTTGAAGATGGAGATGTTAAAGATAAATTTACAAAGGAACTTGAAGTCAAGCAAGTAGAATTCAAGTTAGGGAGGATTGTTGGGATATGAAAGTCTTTGAAGAATGACAAAATCTTGGAAAAGTCAAAATCTTGCTAAAGAGAAAGTCAAAATCTTCTTTGTCGAAGTCAAAATCTTGCAAAGTTAAAAAGCTGTTATATTCGTTTATGGAAAGCTTTGTTATTCTAGAATATTCTTTGTTTAGATTACTTGTCGTACAAGGATACAAATTGTAAACCGACTAGGGTTATCCTTAAGCCTATAAAAGGACCCTAGATTGGCATTAGAAGTACGAGTTTAGATATATGTTTTAGAATCCTAAAATGCGATTATTATTAGAGTTTTAGAGTTGTTTAAGAAGTGCATAACAAGCGATTTAGAGTTATTAATAAAATCGTTGAAAGTTAATATATTCTTCTTAGCTTTGTTAAGTAAATTCCGCGTACTTAATAGAGATTACTCGGTGTTTCATTGTTAACAACTTAGGATTTATCCAAGGTTGTTAAACCATAACAAGCTATATAGTTAGTTTGGTTAGAGTACATCGATCCAACATTATCTCCACCACTAGAGTCTATAGATGCAGCTATTCTAAAAGGCAATGGGTTGACACAACATAAAGGCTTATGGGGTTATTTTGTCATTACTAACGAGCTACGACGAAGGGGACAAAACCAATGATACATGACCAAATCCATGGCGAAGACACCAATGATTGCTCGCTTCCTCACCTAAACTCGATTCATGACTAAGGGTAGGATAAGACATGGGAAACATTTAATGGGTGTAAATAAAAAGACACGAAACAAATAGATTCCTAAGTCCATAGTCGCCCCACCACTAGTCGCATTCAATCCGTAGCAAAAATCAAGGGTCGAGAGTCGAGGGTCTTCAATACGAGTCAATGCATATAAAATGTAGCGTAGTGCCTCTTAATTTCCATAAACTAGGCAAATAAGATGCATTAACTCGGACTTCATAATCAATGAAAAAAAGTATGTGCTTATAAAAAAATTTAAAATTTGGGTACTTTTAGCACATATTTCAACCAAAAAAAACCATTTCTATCTCCCATCCCCACTTGAAATGTACAATGTCCCCATTGTACGAATATTGATTAAAATTTGAAAGCGAGATAGAAATGTTGGGTTCTAATTTTATCCGTAAGACACAGCGGATATGTAAAAATAGCGCCAATTGAAACAAGGCGAGAATACTCAACACAATACAACACATAAGCTGATTTATATTACGATCAACAATAAACAACTAATAAACTCTTGCTTGCATTCT